>LKEB01000045.1:0-30804 GCA_003795295.1 Cytospora leucostoma | reverse complement strand
TTCCAGGAGTAGCGCCCGCTCCAGGGCAGGGCTGCAGACTACACTACAATACAGCCACGTTGTCTGGATGCAGATTGCCATCGCGGCCCGCGAGAGAAGCAAAGCAGAGCAGAGCACACACACACACACACACACAACAGACTGTGAGAATGAATGTATACTTTGTACGAAGCTGACATCTCTTCTTAGTTGATATACAGCAAAGAGACACGCAATATTAGCGGCGGAGGCCCACTCACCTCCCCCCTGCCCCCTGTCGACATCTTCCGAGAGGGTCGCATTCCCCCAATCTGCAATCCGTCGAGAGATCTACACTCACCAGCTTTTTGCAGCTGTCAGAAGTGCAGGATCTGGCATAGATGGCGTGACCCAATATGTGACCAGGGCGGGCGGGATTCGTCACGTGTGTGTGTGTGTGTGTGTGTTTGTGTGTAGTAAGAGGCCTCCTTAGTAACACTACCGGTTCTGGTACTATGTGAGCATTGTTGTGTGTTATCACATGTGCTCATGTTTGATGTTTATATAACAAACAGCCTCTCAAGACCCAACAGCACACGAAAAACATTCGAAGCCGGGGACAATGGCCGCACTGGCAAGTAATCAGCTAGGACCTCCGGACCATCTGAATGCCCAACGCGCGTCCACATTTTGCCCAGCAGATGCCCAGGGTGGTCTGACCGTGCCAGTCCGCGAGAGACGAGTATCTTCCCCACCAAGGAAACGATGAATCAAGTTGCCATGTGGCTGGTGTACGTGTCTGCTCTTGGTGATTTCCAAATCACCCAGATGGGCATGCGAATCGGGATGTTTCATATTCCCATATGACGATTCAGCCTGTCACGCATGGTAACAAGGGTCTGCCGGCCCCCTTCCCCATGCCCATTCCCATGCCCATGCCCCCCGGTCATATCACATACGCTTTGTGCGCTTGAGTGGCTGGGTGGGGGGCAGAAAGAGAGGAGATTGACGAAAAAAAAAAAAGAAGAAGAACGTGAGGAGCCATGTTCGCATCATTGACTTGACGGCGGTCAGCCTTAAAAACCGCTCGTCACATGTCACAAGATTTGGGAAGTAAGACCCGAGGTGCTCAATCGGCACGCTATGCAACACGAGGGGCCTCCCGAGGCGAGTGAGTAACATATCAGAAGCCAAGCTGGACAGACAGTTCTTTGGTGTCTGCCCGCCGGCTTCTCGCCGGCGAGTCCTGCTGGCGAGTCCTGCTGGCGAGTCCTGCTGGCGAGGCCGCTGGCCCCGGAGCGCATACGACAGCTGCCAGCAACAAGAAACATGTCAGGTTGGACCGTATCACCCGTGTGCGACGCCTCATAATGTATGGTAAGCGGGTTCCTCCCGGACAACGGGGTACCACCGTCTGGTGTTACAGCGTTCCCGTGGAGCTCCATCTCATCTCCCCTTTCTGAGTCGTCGGGACCCCGGGTCTCAATCTCGTCAAAGCGCCGACACGAGGAAGGGCGGTCCCACAATCCCACAACCCACACAAACCACAACCCACCTTTCAGCCCTGGAACACCCTGACGGTCTGACGGTCAGACGATCAGGCTCCCCTCGGTCGCTTGGGACGGGAGGGGAGTGGGGGAGGGGGGCCGCTTTGACCGTGCGAGTTGGCGACGATAGAGACAACCATGGAAACACCACCACCGCCAGCAGCAGCAGCACACACATAGAGAGAGCAACGGCGTTGATCCCTGCCATGGAACTCCTGGACCAAACGTACGGTACTTATACATAGCTATCCGCCAGCGGGCCAATTGAAGGAAGGGCAAATGAAAGGACAAAAGCCATGTCGACTACAACGAAACGGTTCCGGGCGCTGAGCCGGAGATATCCACTGATGTCTTGCATAACATACATAGATATACATAGATACCGTACATGATGACGTTGTCCGGTGGGTTCTGAGGCTCGTTCTGGACACATGCATGACGGGCTGCTCAGGTGGCGAGTCCAACAGCCGTAATAACTTCAGCGAGAGCTCTTGATGATATGTATATGGGAGGCATCTCTGCTGCACTGTAACGTCCAGGACCTATGTGTAACACGTAAAGGATATCGAAAACACAGCTGTTCATCTTACCAGATCCCTCTAGCGCAGGAAGCAAAAGAACCACCTAGGCAGGGTCAGAGGAACGCGTATGCCAGGTCCGGATCTAGGCCAATCTGGCCATGCAAAAGTGTAGACAGAAACCTACCGACACTCGGGGAGAGACGCCAGCGCGACGCTAGAGCAATAGCCGTTGCATCGTCCTTCTTTGACTACTTCAGTATGCAAAGTCGTAGGTCCTTTGCCCCCCTGGAGGACAAAGCCTGATGACGCTAGGATCGATCTCCGGGTGACGCTTATGATGCGACAGCCGGCAGCGGGTTTCTGGTGTGGAACTGTCTGATTATTGGATATTGTTTTATGTTGTGCTGTACTAGTCACGGTGCGCTCATAAAAAATGCAGATACCAGCCTACTCTTCAGGAATGCGCCAATCGAATGACGAGCTTCTTCATTGCAGTAACCTCATCCCCCTTTCTTTGTCATGGGCGGCGCCTTCGAGACAAGCACGCCTTTTCCTATCCAGACTGCTGAAGCTGGTGGTCTTCCACGTGCGCGATCCAATGGTGCATCTCTGCGGACTCGGTGCGGACTCCGGGAAGTGCTTGCTGCTGGCTGTCGCAGCCGTCACATTGGCGATGGCTCGAACTCAGGGCTGGTACCGCAAGTCGACTGGGATACCACGGTAAACGCGGCTGTCCTCTCAGTATTCTTCCGGCTTGTAGATCATCTTCACGACACTCCAGGCCCAATCCGCAGCGCCATCACAGTCTTTCAGGTCCTTGATCCACTCGATGGCCAGCCGTACTGTCTCACTCGCCTCGGCCTCGAACCCAACTCCGCAAATGCCACTTGTTCTTATCCTCTGGAGGATGGGTACCTGCTCACTCAGGTGCAGAACTAGTAGAACACCTAACAGGTTCTGGGTCCAAAAGAAAATGCAGGGTACCAATCGCTTCCGTGCGCATGCCGGTGACATGGTGAGCGGCCACTTGAGACACGCCCGTAGACAGGTTGCGACACCCTCAGCATCGTCCTGTGTCATTTGGTCCGCGTGGTGGAGAGCTTTGTATAGGAACGGCCGGTATATCATATGCTTGGTGATGTAGTAGCGTGTACGTAATAAGGCGACCTGGATATCACTTGCGTAAGGGTAGGTAATAGGTTGAGTGTCGAGATCCGTTGTGAACATGGGCAGGCCTGTGGGCGTCGACATGGACTGTGGTCCTCTTGCCATAGTCGGGATCCCTTGATATACAGAAGCGTTGAAGATGTTCTGATCTGAATTGGGGAGACTCGCATGATCGTTCTCTTGCCATCGCAAGTGTGGCGGTAGCAGAGTCTCGCGCCATTGCTCGAGTTGCATAGCCAGTGGCTTGATAGCTCCTGGCAACATAGGCCCTGATGATACAGATGTCGAAGTAGAGGAAGACGGCGAGGATGTTGCTATGAGGTTATTAGTCTTGCTCGATCAACACAGTCGACAGCTATTGCACCTAGAAGGGGGCTATAGGCGGCACAATATTTGCGAGGTCTTACCACTGCCAAGGACGCTATGAAAGTCTGCCGAGAGTCGCCGAAGAACGATTTGAGATGCGAAGTGTTCCTGATAATGTGAAGCTTCATTGATGACATAGTCCTCCTGAGACAGAATCCCGCCGAAGTCCGGCACTCGGACCAGGGCCTCGTACTTGTCCAAGCCAGTTACTGGCATGCCTACTTCCGGACTGTAGGAGCTACTGACAGTCAGGCTTCGAACCAATGGGAACAGGGTCTGGGGGGAACTGACGTCTCTATGATGTAGCAGTGCCAGAAAGCTCTTCTGATAGTATCGCCTTGAGCCGATGTCAGCTCTTCGGGATGGCTATGTTTCTTGTCAGCTGCCATACTCGTTGCGGGTATGCAGGTCGGTATATCTTACCTGATAATCAAGGCTTGGCAGGCCAAGGATGCCGAAGTTGTCATCCGCCAGTATCCCTACAAAAATTAGCATGCTTCCATTGACGAAGAATAGGCACAAGATTTCGGCAAGAGGTTTGACGAACCACGTGGTGGAAGCACGTCTCGTAGAAGATCCTATCATAGGTTAGACGTGGCCAGCTTCGGCGGAGGATCGAACTTACCCCGCGAGAGCTAATACCTGGACATTCTCCAGGTTACACTCGGTCAAATTGAACCCCATTCGTCTCCGTGCTTCGTTGAAGAAGGCCAGGCCCGGATGCTGCGCCTTCTTGGCTGTACCTCCAGATGGTCCCTGAGACTGATCGTTATAAGCATCGACCGCAACTTCTCCCAGCGCAAAGATAAGATAGGCTAGTGTGGATTGCACGCTGTCATCGAGCACAAGGCCGTTAGCCATAATGGCAGGGAGTGTGGTAGAAACAAAGGCATGACGGTCCACAATAGGGTGCAGTAGATTAAACGTGTCGAAGTAGGCCTTGCTAAGTGTCTGCATAGTCTCCCAGCCAAGTGAGTGTAAGACTGGAGGAACAGCTGGAGAGCTGCTCAGAGCTGGCGGGTCGAGACTGGGATGCCGTCCAAACGTGGATCCTGGGTGGGCTAAGGGTGTCGACTGAGGTGCTCCTAGAAGAGTAGAGATACCGTCCTGCTCAGCCTTGGAGGCCGGATCAAATCCAGGCGTGCTAGAGGAACCGGCCTTCAGGAGTTCCTGGACGACAGGCCAAGCAAGCAGGGCTCGAACTGATGAGGCATACTTGTACATGGTTGTATTTCCGGGTATCCTGGAGACATCTGCCAGTGACGTTGAATGAAACGCACCGCTGCTACCGCTTCCGCTGCTGCCACCAGCGATGGGGGCCGGAGTTTGAACGAGGGGACCCCCTAGAAGCGAAGATGAGACAGGGGAGGCAATGCCCTGCGAGGCTAGGTTGTCGATCTTGTCCTCGAGTGTCTTGATCCGCTCCAGGATCTCAACGAGGGTTTTGTCCTTCTTGGTAGGCTGAGGCTCTCGATATCGGCACTCTAATTTGAACTTCTGGCAAGTGGAACATCTTGGTCTCTGTTCGTCGCATTTCTGCTTCCTCGAGCGACAGGTATCGCAGGCTTGCGCAGCGATGGCCCCGCGCTGAGCGCGCGAAAGCGCTGGTCCGGTTGTCTGGGGGCTTGAACCTTGCGAGCCAGGCTTTGTTGTGATGGAGTCCCCGTCCATATCTCGCTCCTCGACCACCTATCGTAATACTGCCCGCAGGTACTTTGCAGTTGTCAGCTCCTTCCCGGGATTCGTGAACTTGATGAAAATCTGGTCGAGCACAGGCAAGGCATTCGTGCCACTACCGTCCAACAGAGCTCCCCTCGAGACCAATCGTGTATCTGGTCCCTCGGAGAAGATCGACCCGCGGCCCGAGCCGGTCGTTGGACGGACTCAGGCGGGCAGAGAAGGTTGCGTCGTAGGTGTGAACCAATATCCACGCGCAAGACGTGCAGCATATGTGGTTTTCAGCGGTGTTGACAAGTATGAAAGACAGTCGATGTCGAATGAAACCTCAAGTAGGATACGCGGCAGTCAGGCCGCTTGGCACTACACAAATATCATGGGCCGGAGGGGAAATTGCTTAGGCAGGAGGACAATGCAGGACATGAACGGAAAAATAGAGACCAACGAGAACGATAAAAGAAAGAAAGTGATTTCCAGACTCCAGCAATAACGTGGCCATCCCTGGTATGCAGAGGAGACGGAGGAAGCGATACCTAAATTCCCTGATTTCACTGCCGACCTACGTCATCAGACGGTACGCGGGTCAGAGTATTGCAAGGCGCGTAAGAACATCAAGGGGCGAATTGAAAGAGATAGTGTGTGGAAACGATGACCAAGCCTAGAGCTGCCAAAGCAGTCTCTGACTTGTGGTACTTGAACAACTACATGCCAGCCCAATGCATGTAGTGGCCATGGACTCAAACTAAATCCGAAAATGTCAAGTTGTGAGGCAGCGAGGCGGCAGGGGAGCATAAATTAGAATTGAGATCTTGATCTTGATCTGAAGGGGACAGGACAGGCTATATAGAGGCTAGCCTTCGAAGGGGTCGGAGCCTGGGGAGAAGCGAAGATTCTCGGTCAAGGCCCCTACGGGATTGCATTGGGCAATGCCCCTCGTCAGTGTTGGGCATGGGCATGCAGCCATGTTGATGCTGATGCCGGCATTGGCAAAGGCTGAAGTCGGGTAAGGCGTTGCTTGTGCGAGAGCCTCAATGCAAAGCCGATTCCTGATCCCGCAGTTGATCGACGGTGGTGCAACACTAGCACAGACTAGAAATCTGCGTAGAGCCGTTTCTTTTGAGTTGAAAGATGCTTGATAGCCCATGGATAGGTGCTACTGTATGCGGTGGGGCTGGATTTCGGGTCGCCGATGTTCGGGGGCAACAAGTTCAACCCGAGCGAGCGCCGGATAACGAGTCGGATCCGATAGCAACTTTGAGCCTCAAGACTGCCCAGGTGCTTGTAAGCAGCAGCAGGAGAGAGCCCCTGTTTCCGGTGGGGTATAAGCGCTTGCGACGCCTGAAACTACCTACCCAGCTGCCTAGGTAGGTCAGTGGTCACATCCATCCTGAGAGGCTGAGAGACGGTAAGGGATAGGTAGAACTGTTGGGAGATGTGATACCTGTATCTGAAAGGAATCCATGCAGTATCATCATGATTATTTAAGGGTCGTCTGCATTTCGGATCGCCCCAGGGGACTTGTGGTAAAGAAATGACGACGTGGCTGGGGAAACCAGTGCTAACATTTTGAAAAGACAGATTAACAAGTGGAGAAGCAAGATGTCCCGGGGAAGCCAGTTGACTTGATCTCAAAGGCTTGAGATGGATCTTGCATGCATCGGCGGAAGCGGGTGACGGAAGGACGAGCCGGGCTTTTTGTGGCTGACTAAGAGTTCGGAACGGCTTTAACTGAGTTCCGAATTAGGGTGGGTCCCCGGCCGCTGACCCCTGCCAATCCTGGACTGCCAGCCGCTAGCCTGACGCAAGGCAGCAGAAGCTTGGGTAAGCTCAGCTTGCCAGTGCCGTAACGGCAACGCTTGGGACCACCTTGAGACGCCATCAGAACGACCAGACCGCGACAACGACAACGACAACAACAATCACCATTTCCTGCAAGACGCGTTCCGCTCTACCTCTACACTGAACCATACACGAGACCTTTGTACTCCATACGCCCCTTCGAGCGACCTGCATCCTACAGTTATTCCGCATCTACAGTCCGAGGCTGTCACTCGTGCCCCAGAATGTCTGATCCAGAGAGGTCCGATGCCATCGCGAGGTACACCGACTCGCTGTTGGAGTCACGAAACTGGGAGGTCAAGCTGAAGAACTTACGACTGGAGATCAAGGACCTGGAGAAGGAGTTTAACCAGACAGAGGAGAACATCAAGGCGTTACAAAGTGTTGGGCAGATCATCGGCGAGGTTCTGAAGCAGCTGGACGAGGAGAGATGTACGTTCATTATCCAACCCCATCTGGCTAGGGAAGGCGTGCCAACCTTGCTGTAGCCATCCGCTGACATTCTCCTTCTGTTTCCTCACAGTCATCGTCAAAGCATCCTCCGGCCCTCGATATGTCGTCGGCTGCCGTTCCAAGGTCGACCGGGCGAAGCTCAAGCAAGGAACCCGCGTGGCGCTCGATATGACAACCCTCACAATCATGCGAATGCTTCCTCGAGAAGTCGACCCTCTCGTCTACAACATGTCGTTGGAAGACCCAGGCCAGATCAACTTTGCAGGCATTGGTGGTCTCAATGACCAGATCAGAGAGCTGCGCGAGGTTATCGAGCTGCCGCTGAAGAACCCAGAACTTTTCCTGCGTGTTGGTATCAAGCCTCCAAAGGGTGTGTTGCTGTACGGACCTCCAGGAACGGGAAAGACGCTGCTTGCGAGGGCTGTGGCAAGCAGTCTAGAGACAAACTTCCTAAAAGGTGCAGCAGACCTCAAGTCCCATCACAATTACTCTTACTACCACGTTTCATCTCAGAGGCTAATCATGATCTCTTTTACAGTCGTTTCCTCCGCCATCGTCGACAAATACATTGGCGAGTCCGCCCGACTGATCCGCGAAATGTTCGGCTACGCCAAGGAACACGAGCCCTGCATCATCTTCATGGACGAGATTGACGCCATCGGTGGCCGAAGATTCTCAGAGGGTACATCTGCCGACCGAGAGATCCAGAGAACACTTATGGAACTGCTCAACCAGCTTGACGGCTTCGACTACCTCGGCAAGACCAAGATCATTATGGCCACCAACCGACCGGATACTCTTGACCCCGCCCTGCTGCGTGCGGGACGTCTGGACCGCAAGATTGAGATCCCTCTGCCCAACGAGGTTGGACGGTTGGAGATCCTCAAGATCCATGCTGACAGTGTCGTCAAGGAGGGCGACCTTGACTTCGAGAGTGTGGTCAAGATGAGTGATGGGCTCAACGGTGCCGACTTGCGCAATGTCGTCACAGAGGCGTAAGTCATTCACCCATTCCTCTATACGGCTTCGATATGTGTCGTGCCAATACTGACATTCCCCAAGGGGCCTATTCGCTATCAAGGACTACCGGGACGCCGTCAACCAGGACGACTTCAACAAAGCGGTGCGCAAGGTCGCCGAGAGTAAAAAATTAGAAGGAAAGCTTGAGTACCAGAAGCTGTAACGCTGAGGAGAAGAAGATAAGCGAATGGATATGACGAGGAGTAATGGGAGTATGGTGATGGTGGAGTTGTGGTGAGAAGTCATGGTGGTGAGAAGGCGAAACCGCGGACTGTTCAGCACAGCGCTCGAGCAATTATTGCGTTGGCAGTCACATAGCCCGGGCATCTTATTATTGCATGACTGAGATAAAATACACCATAAATTTCAAAGAATGACGAATGCAGCCGGATCAAGCAGTCTCTGATGGTCGCCATGTGTGGTCCTCTGAATGCAGGCCCTCCGTACGGCTGACTCCTCATGGACGGTTGACTACCCGCTTGTTGGCCTCCCAAGCTGCAGATACTCGAATTTCCCCTCGCAAGTCCCCTTATACATTGCCCAAGCACTCGGTGATGCTCTGGTTGATGGCAGATTCATAGCATATCTATCATCTGATAACTCTCCGCGCATCGCCGTGGCGTACAACAGTCTCCTAAAACTTAGACCTCGGGAGCCTCACAGCTAAGCCAGGGTGTGGACTATATCGAAGGCCAGTAGCGAAAGTGCAATAGTCATACAATCTAAGTTACGTTAACGCATAGACCGATATCCAACAGTCAGATAACCTGAAAGTCGATATCCAACAACCTGACAGTCAACACCTGGGTTCCAACAGTCGAACGTACCAGTACCTAGCCAAGTATAACTTCTAGTACTCGAACAATCACATAACCGATAGCAACCCGATGGCCGATAACTCCAAAGTCGAGAAGCGTAGCATGCAACATCATACTGAAGCTGATGCCTATGAAGAAGGGCAGTCTCCCTCCCATGGATCTCTCAAGACCTTTTGGCTCAGCCACCGTCGGTATAACTGAAGGAACTGCCTAGGTTCCCAACAGCCGATAGCAAGGTCGTCCAACGTTGCAGCTTCGAAATCCTCTTGCTTTTGGTCGAAGATCGATGGTATTTTTGCCACTTGTTATCAAACATGACCGAGCTTCGAGCATAACAGAGGCCCCAATTTCATATGTCACTGGTCGAATTGCCATATGATCGAGAGCAAGAAGGATCGTGACGGCGAAACTAGGTGGTTACGGACTCCATCCGAGAGGCTATGCTGGATCTCGTTGTCCATAGTCGTTCGGGGCAATACTTAGCTCATCCAGCAGGTTAGACGTGGCCGTGTTCTTACCTGTCCATCCCTGCTGTGTTCCTGCGAGTGAGTGGGACCCAGACATATGGCACATGGCGACGTATCCGCCCGAACAAGGGTCATGACCATTCAAACCTGTCAACAGCTTTCACTCGAGAGGTCAATCGTTCAGTGTGGGGAGAATTCTTGCTTTGCAAGTGCTTTTTGAGGGGGGCTGGGACCGGAACAAGCCCATAGCAGGCCATCCTCACAAGCCGTCCTACGAGAAGGGCGTACGTATACATGGCAAGAAATAGTCACATAGCCGTAGTCGGCATCTACGAACGAAAAGAGAGATCCATCAGTGGGTTATCTCGTGCGGCACAGCCGCCAACGTGGACAACGTCCACACAGCAGAGGAAAGACTTCAAGAATCCACACTTCCTCGAATCCTTCCGTCCTTCCTTTCTTGGGGGTTCATCCCACTCAAAATAACAGAACCGAGGGAAGCGGACCAGAACGCCTGACACCTCCCGAGGTCGTGTGGAACGGACAGCAGTCTCGAGTGCTACGCCTGGGCTCCGCCGCGTGATGGGGTTCAATGTCGGCCACCAGGAAGCTGCATAGATGCTGCTACTATCCCACCTGTAAAGATCAACGACGCTGGGTCCGAGTGACGTGCTCCCGCGGTTGCAGAGGCCGCAGGGGGAACCCGCAAGGCTGTGGCACGTCAACCCAATCGGCCGGTAGTATCCTCCGTTGCCGGCGGAAGAGGTAGGCCTCTCTCTCTCTCTCTCTTCGTATGGGTAGGTAGATGACCTAAATACAGAAACGGGATCGTCCGTGGGCGGCAACAAGACCCATGGGAGATCTTGAACCTCCATCAATCGTTACCTGACCATCCATCCCGCCCAACAGGCGACGTTGAAATACGAGATGTGTGGTCTACCTACCTAGTGTGTGTGGGCAAGGGGGTGGGTAGGCGCGTAACCCTCTCGGAGGGAATCCTGGGGGTCGTCCTACCTACTTCTACATACGCTGTATGTATGGTAGGTACCCCGTATTATTAGGTGCATGTTCTCTGCAGATCCCGGGAAAGGGCGAAGCGAT
Source organism: Cytospora leucostoma (assembly GCA_003795295.1). Taxonomy (NCBI): domain Eukaryota; kingdom Fungi; phylum Ascomycota; class Sordariomycetes; order Diaporthales; family Cytosporaceae; genus Cytospora; species Cytospora leucostoma. The sequence goes on along the minus strand of LKEB01000045.1, from coordinate 19,870 downwards.
GGGATGAGATTTCAGAGGGAAAACATACTCGCGAATCTGGAATTGAATGAAGCTCGATGGGGGAGGCGACGGTAGACAGCCCAGCTCTACACTACGACCCGACAAGGCATCCAGTCAGGATTGCGAATTTCTTCCGGATGGGAAGCTAGAGAAACGTGGGGTTCTATTCTTAGGCAAGACAACTGGGGGATCGGCCGACCAGACCCCCGGGCTGCAGCATTCTTCCACGGGGACTTCCACCCCACCTTTGCCCTCTGTGGTCAACTGGTGCACATTGACTGATTGATTGATGTGTCTTGATTGCAGCCGACCCTCCCCCTCCTTCGCCCCCCTTTTCCTTCCTTATTGCATCCCGGCAGTGCCCTGGCGGGATTGAGGCTGTGAAGGGTGAGGCAGGGACCCCAAAACTAGTGGCCAAACATGACCTGCAGTATCTTCCGAAGGCATCGGTCCTGAGGGATTAAGATTGAAAATCTTCGGAAATCTTGACAGCCCAATTTATGCGGAGTGCCGCCGTGTAGGCAGGGAGAGATGTCGTCATACCACTCACTCACTCTGCTGTGTGAAATACGGAGGGGTGTGCGAGGGTGCATTGACACATATATGAGCACATACATGAACAGACTTATATATGAGAAATAAGGGGTTTCCAAGTTTTCCAAGGTTGTCAGTGGTGGTGGCTTCCACCGTGTTACAGTAGTGAGAATCTTCGGGGGGAGATCCCGTCGGTACTGCAGCATACTATGTAGGCATGTATGTATTCTAGGTATGTACCATACCATCCCTAGGTAGGTACTATGTAGGTATCAAAGTAGCATTGTACATAGGGACCATTGATGTCGAGTTTAGGTTATACTACGTAGGATCTGACAAACGACGAGGCTGAGATCCACAAAAAATACGAGCCGGAGCCGAGGGGTGAAAGAGGCGGTAAAGGCGTCGGACGGTATCTGTCTGGTTGGACATCAAGCAGCATGGCACGATACAGCGATTAGCATACTATGTAAGACCTCCTTTATCTTTCGGTGTACCTAGCTGACATACAGACATATGCGGGTGGTAATGATATATTGTCGATTTCCGGGTAGGTAATAGCTCCCAGTTCCCAGTAGAGCTCTCCAGTAGGCCTCCCAGTAGCTTCCATTAGATAGAAGTCATCAATGGTCATTGTCGAAGTTTTCCGGACTACTTAGGTAACTCTGGAAGCTAGGTTCGCCTGGTCCAACGTTGTGTATCTAGATGATTCTCTAGAGCGGCGGATGGACGGGAGCAAATTCACACTAAGTTGGAAAGCTCTTCAGCCGCAGAGGAACGAAAAGGACAACGGCCTTGGAACCTTAGGAACCTTTAAGGAGCGACCCGTGGACTGCCGACTAAACTAGTTCAACAGGGCGGAACTCTCAGACAATGCGAAAGCTCAGCTCAAAGGAGTCAGCAGCCCGAGTGGTCCCGTCTAGCACTCGCGAGGAACAAAGGCATCACCAAAACAACAAAGGATGTCTGCTGTGTACGTGCAGGAGAGCACACCAAAGCTGTTGCAACCAGCCGTGCCAGCATACCTACCTAGGTAGGTACCTACGTAGAAAGAAAAGTACCCAAGTTAGGCTGCGGCAGCCGAAATAGCCGGGCTACACTAACATTCCTCAGGGGGTTCCATGCCACCTGGCGCCTGCGGGCCCAGATCAGCCCTGGAGGTGTGGTGGTACCTACGTCGTTGTAGATTACCTAGGTACTTAGGTAGGTACCTGCAGTACCATGATCCTCCTCAGCAGCAGAGTTTCGGAGGGTTCAGCGTCATCGCCCAGGTGGTACTGTAGAGTGGATGTCAGGGGTCGCACAGCCAGCTCAGCCAATGCTACCTCAGCCTACTGCCTAGAACCAGGGCCCCACCCCTTTTCTTTTTTACGACACCCTCTGTTCCTTCACCCCTGCACCAATCGACAATTGACCCTTGTCCTACTAGATCAGACCATCCATACCCTTGTCGATTGCACTGGGTACCTCCCACCTCATGCGCCCCTCCACCACGCCTGAATACACCTGGGCACTACACTACCAGTTGACCTGGGTACGACTGGTACGTTCTAGTTACCGGTAGCTGGGCATCCTCATCCAGTCAGTCAATCCATGGATCAGTCAATCAATCAGTCACGCCGTGTTCCCATTTTTGGAGCAAGCCAACCTTGTTGACCCGCATGTTTGTTGACCTGGATGGGACCTCCACCTCCAGCTGGAGCTGGCCAAGTCAAACCAAGCCAAGCCTCCCCGGTGCCTCCCCCCCCCAGGCCACACCCCCCCAGATCCTCAGCTCCATTAAAGAACAATTCCATCCCCTGAGCCAACGGCTTTCCCATCCAGCTGGCTTTATTCCCTTCTCCTTCTTCCCACTCTCCTCTCGCCTTCTCTACGAACAAACAACAATAATCACACCGTCCTTCGCTCTTGATACCCCATCCCACCTCGCGACGAAGACCACATCCTATCTCGACGCGCCGATCAACACGATCACCCCCACGCCCACGCCCACTTCATATACCACAGAGAACTGAGAGCTTATCTGGCCTGTGACAAGATGTGGTATGTATGACGCGGTATAATTCCCAAGAAACACAAGCACAGAACGAGGAGGGACACAGGAAGAAGCAGATCGGCTGCCGTACGATGCTATCGCCCCAGAGCTTTGGTTCAGGCCACATGTCACCAGACACACCAAGAGTTACCGACAGTTCGGCCCAAGCTCCCCCCCCCCGCTGGCTCTGCGACACAATCAGAGCTACCGAAGCTCTGGGGCGAAGCACGCGCGGAAGGAGGGAGCTTGTCTTGGATCAAATCAAACACCGTCGGCTCGCGTGGTGGCGAGACGCGGAATTGACTAGCAAAAAAGCTAACCACAATCTTTTCTCCACAGTGGTATTTTTGGCTACGTGAACTACCTGGTGGAAAAGGACAGGAAGTTCATTGTCGACACTCTCATCAATGGTACGTGGGCTCCTTTACACCCCCCTGCCCCCAGTTTAGCCTGGAGTGGTTGCTGGCTCTCCGTTTCGGCGGCGTTGCTATTTGCGCTTGCAACGGGCGATCTGGCCCAGCCAGCTGCACTGCAGTCTCCGCCGGACAGCGAAACAGCCAGGGCCAACAGTCTGGCACCAAAACTGCCCCTCGTCCGCATTGACCGCTTTCTCTGCATTACCCCTGATTTCGACCTCCGGAATCCTGAAAACCGCAGAACCCGCAAGGGCGGGCAGATCAGGGCAGGGCAGTCATTGGTTTAGCACTCGCGACTGACTTGGATTGTTTCGTATTGCAGGTCTCTCTCGTCTCGAGTACCGAGGCTACGACTCGGCTGGTCTGGCCATCGATGGAGACAAGAAGAAGGAGGTTTTCGCTTTCAAGGAGGTCGGCAAGGTTGCCAAGCTGAAGCAGCTCGTTGCCGAGAACGAACTCGACCTGACCAAGGTTTTCGACTCACACGCCGGAATTGCCCACACACGATGGGCTACCCACGGCCCTCCCTCGCGCACGAACTGCCACCCCCACAGGTAAGTCAATCGCGGTGCGGAGTGCCTAGATCGCAATAATGGGACTGGAAGAGCTGACCAATGAATGTGTTCAGGTCCGACCCTAACTGGGAGTTCGCCGTCGTCCACAACGGTATCATCACGAACTACAAGGAGCTTAAGACTCTCCTGCAGTCCAAGGGCTACAAGTTTGAGACCGAGACGGACACCGAGTGCATTGCCAAGCTCGCAAAGTACATCTACGACAACCACCCTAGCCTGGGCTTTGTCGACCTTGCCAAGGCGGTCATCTCCGAGCTCGAGGGTGCCTATGGTCTGCTCATCAAGTCCGTCCACTACCCCCACGAGGTTGTGGCCGCCCGAAAGGGTTCTCCCCTCGTCATTGGTGTCAAGACCCAGCGCCGCATGAAGGTCGACTTCGTCGATGTTGAGTACTCCGACGACTCTACCGCTCTCCCCGCCGAGACCGCCTCCCAGAACATCGCCTTGAAGAAGGCCGCCAAGACCAGCGATGGCCTCCTGGCCCCCAACCTGCTTGGCGCCCCCGACAAGTCTCTCCTCCACCGCTCCCAGTCCCGAGCTTTCATGACCGACGATGGCATGCCCATGCCCGCCGAGTTCTTCCTCTCCTCCGACCCATCGGCTATTGTCGAGCACACCAAGAAGGTTATGTACCTGGAGGATGACGACATTGCTCACATCCACGAGGGCTCCCTCAACATCCACCGCCTCAAGAAGGCTGATGGCAGCAGCAATGTGCGCACCATCCAGACCCTGGAGCTCGAGCTCCAGGAGATCATGAAGGGCAAGTTCGACCACTTCATGCAGAAGGAGATTTTCGAGCAGCCCGAGTCCGTCGTCAACACCATGCGTGGTCGTCTGGACATCGAGAACAAGACCGTTACGCTCGGCGGTCTGCGCGCGTACATGAGCACTATCCGTCGCTGCCGACGTATCATCTTCATTGCCTGCGGTACTTCCTACCACAGCTGTATGGCGGTTCGTGGTATCTTCGAGGAGCTTGCAGAGATCCCCATCTCTGTCGAGCTGGCGTCCGACTTCCTGGACCGACAGGCCCCTGTATTCCGTGACGACACGTGCGTGTTTGTCTCTCAGTCTGGTGAGACGGCCGACTCTCTGATGGCCCTGCGATACTGCTTGGAGCGCGGTGCTCTGACCGTCGGTGTCGTCAACGTGGTCGGCAGTTCTATCAGTATGCTGACACACTGCGGTGTCCACATCAACGCTGGCCCCGAGATCGGTGTCGCCTCGACCAAGGCATACACCTCGCAGTTCGTCGCCATGGTCATGTTCGCACTGTCCCTCAGCGAGGACCGTGCTAGCAAGCATGAGCGACGGATCGAGATCATGGAAGGCCTGGCCAAGGTCTCCCAACAAATAACGGAGGTGTTGCAGCAGGACAGCGCCATCAAGGAGCTCTGCAAACAGGTGTTCAAGGATCAGAAGTCCTTGCTCCTGCTTGGTCGCGGTAGCCAGTTCAGCACGGCCCTCGAGGGCGCCCTCAAGATTAAGGAGATTAGTTACCTTCACTGCGAGGCCGTCATGTCCGGCGAGCTGAAGCACGGCGTGTTGGCACTGGTGGACGAGAACCTGCCCATCATCATGATCCTGACAAGGGACAAGATCTTCACCAAGAGCTTGAACGCTTACCAGCAGGGTACGTGTCATCCGAACCCCGCAACCTTCTAACTCCCTCTACTACACCCGCTTTTCTTGACAACCATGCTAACGTTATCTAACTACAGTCGTCTCTCGTGGTGGCAAGCCCATTGTTATCTGCAACCCCGACGACGAGGAGTTCAACCGCAGCCAGGCCCAGACGATTGAGATCCCCAAGACGGTCGACGTCCTCCAGGGTATCTTGAACGTCATTCCCCTGCAGCTGATTGCCTACTGGCTGGCTGTAATGGAGAACCTGAACGTCGACTTCCCGCGTAACTTGGCCAAGTCCGTCACCGTCGAGTAAGGGTCGCCCGAGCGGGCGAGGAATGGCAATAACAATACAAGGCTCTCTAATATGGGACTGTTTTCATGGGTACTGATTGGATCATGGCTGGGACTTGCATACCCCGATGGAGTTGGTGTTCTGCAGGTACAGACCAGATCCGATACTGGGAAGCCTGGGATGGGAAAACGATCATGTAAGGACGACAATTTTGTTTGGGACAAAAGAGCACATGAGGGCAGACTACGGCTTAGCTGCTGGGTGCTGGCTGTCTCTGCGTAATAGCGCTGCGACCGATGAGTTGTAGAGGCGGAGATTCCCGAGAGAGCGAGAGAGCGAGGGGGTTGATAGCCTCGTGATGTGAGGTACTGCAATACAAATGCACCTAGATCAATTTTTTTGATGATTTATCTTGTCAGTCGTCTCCTGGCGATGCTTTCCTGGTCTTTTGTGAGACGTTTCCAAGCATCCCAACGACTTGTGGTGGATCGAGAGTAACAACTACGCTTGCTTTTGGCGTCACGGAATATCGAGCCATTGAACTGGTCTAGGATCTCATGCATTTCGGTCTTCTAGTCTTACAATTGAGTGGTTTCCGTTAAATGTTGCGTCTTTCCCTGCGTGCCCACCTCACGTCAACTATTAACTGTATGTAGAAAACAGGCCGGTCTGCCCAATCCGCAGGGAGTCCGTCTGACGCCAACCTGGCGGACATTGGACGACGGCGGGAGGACAGCAGATCCGTTCTTCCACACTGCGTATCTAGCTTGGTCGATGCTGCCTCATCACCGAAACAGCAACAAAGGTGGGCATCAAACATTTTAGGTAAAAAGGGACCAAAGCCTTGCTATTGTGCCTGCCTGTTTACCCTGCTGCCTTCATCCCTTCCATATCCTTCCCCGATCGCTCGCTCGCTCGACCGCTCCCCCGTCCAGCCCATCTCAGCGTTAGCGTCCTCAGACATCCTGCGTGCCGTACCCCTTGATCCTGTCGGCGAACGCCCAGCTCTGGTTCTCCAGCTTCAGGTCGTCCTCGACCTCGACGCCGTCCTTGGTCACGACGGCGAGCGAGTACCCGTCCCAGGAGCGGGCGTCCCTGTAGTAGAGCACCTTCATGCACTCCTTGACGATGGCGACGGCCTCGTCCCGGGTGAGCAGGGCGGCCTGCTCCTCGGTGGCGGCGTGCTTCCGCATGATGGGCTGGGCGAGCATGGCGCCGAAGCCGGTGGCGAGGGAGGGCGAGGAGAAGACGGTGCCGCGCAGGTCGGCGGCGGCGAGGAAGGGCCTGTTGGGGTCCTCGGCCGAGAACCCGGCCACGAGGATCTGGTTCCACAGGGGGTCGAACTTGTTCCTCCGGGCGTAGAAGAGCTTGGAGAGGTACTTGTGGAGGTTCTCGGCCGACAGGCCGCCGGAGTGGTCCTTGCCCCTCTCCTCGCCGGACTGCCCGTCCTTGTGGTCGGCGGCGGCCGGGTCGAGGTTCCCCTCGTAGGCCTCGTCGATCTCGAGCTCGCCGAGGTGGCGGTCCAGGTACTGCATGTCCGAGACGTCGCCCGAGAAGCCGACGACGGAGGTGTTGCCGAAGGGCCGCAGGCGCTTGACGTCGCTGAAGCGGGCGAGGGAGCCGTACGAGGCCAGGTTGTCGGCGGCCAGGACCACGCCGTCCTTGAACTTGAGCCCGAGGACTGACGTGCCCGTCACGGCGGGGGACTGCGTGTGGGTCTTGGGGGCGGAGTGGTTGAGGTAGGTGTGGTCGTAGGCGCCGTAGACGTCGTCGCGGGGGCGACCCCAGGCTTGTGGGCGGTGATCCATTGTGTTGGTTTGTTTTGTGGTGGTGGTGGTGGTGGTGGTGGGATGTGAGGTCGGGGTTGAGAGACCAGTTGCCGTCGGTCAGAGCGAGTGTGTCGATGTGGAGAGGAGAAGGTGATAGTGAGGTCTGCCTATTCGAAACGAAAGAATCCAGTCAGTCAGTCAGTCAGTCAGTCGTTCAGTCACGTCTTGGGCGGTTGGTTGGTCTTTTGAACGGGGCTTCATGATATGGAAGAGGGATGTGAACTGTAATGTAGACGATAGGCGATGCTGTCATTGCTCACCTTGTTGAGGAGATGGTCACAGATAGTGTGGTCCTTGAACCGCCAGGGAATTGTGAGTGAGGTCTTGGGAGTTGAGGAGGGCGTGTTGTTGTCGTTGTTGTTGTTGTTCTTGGTAGGCTGTAGTGTAGACGACGGGTGTTGACGACGGACGTTTGGCGACGCTGAGCTGATGGCCGGGGGGGGGGAGCTTCAGTGCTTACTACACAGCACTTAGGTACCCAGGTACAGTAGAGCTGTCGCGTTCTGATGCTGCCTGCCACCAGTTGATGCCTGCCCGAATGCCCCACTGCAGCTGCCCAGGTGGGAGGGAAGCTCGGACCCACAGCGGCTTGGTTGACTGACGCTTATGTAATCGTTGCAATGTTATGGCCCGGCACACACGTGACACCCTTCAGATTGAACTCTCATCCTACCTTGCTTGACTCTCATATCATTTGGAGAGACCACTGCATCAACTCGGAAGTTTTCACTGTTTCTTATTCACGGTTCTTATTTCTTTTCGCGCATTGGACTCTCTCAGGTATTTTGGAGATTCCGAGATGGCGCTGATCGACTATGATAGCAGTGATGAGGACGAGGAGGTCCAGCAGACTGAGATCCCAGTTGAGGTACGAACGAACGAGCCTGACATATTCCGGTATGAGTTGCTTCGACGACATTAGACTGACTTTGTTTCACAGAAAGTCGAAGCTACTCAAATTGAACGAGCTTCAGAGTCTGTACCAGAAGCTAGTGTCGTGAGAGAGGCGGAGGCAACACAGCCCTCGCCAGTACCTCAGCATCAGCCATCCACAGAAGCACCTACCCTGGGCCCGTCGGTACCATCAGACTCAGCGCTTATGGGCCCAACATTACCGCCAGCAGATGGAACTGAGGACTACCCAGAGGGAGAAGGGATGGATGTAGACCCAGACGTACAACCAGAACCAAACCAGCCTCCTTCATCTCCCTACACCACAAACCGCACCCTACTTCACAACCTCACCATGCCGACCGTAGCAAACCTCGACATACCACCCTCGCCACCGCCAGGATCCCCGTCCTCAGATGCAGCACAGGCGGCCCTGACAGCCAAATTCGACAAATTCCTCGAGCTCAAGCGCAAGAAGGGCGTGCACTTCAACGCCAGGATCGCCGACTCTCACGCCTTCAAGAACCCCGCGCAGACAGACAAGCTACTCGCCTTCGTCGGTCTGGAACCCGAGGGCACGGAGCAGTATGGCACGGTCTTGCCGCCGGAGCTGTGGGACCCAGCTGCGTTTCCGGAGTGGGCCTACCGGAAGGAGCTGCGGAAGGCGCAAGAGAAGATTCAGAGAGAAGGCGGGAGGAAGGAGGGAGAGGCGGTGCAATTTGTCCCAGCCAGTTCCTAGTGGGGCGTTGGGGCGGATGCAGACGATATGTTGCTACATGTTGCCGAGAATGGGAGGCTCTGGGGCCTCACCTATTTGCCTCTGAGCTCCTCGGGAGACATTGGCCAACTGCCTGAAGGAGACGAGGCGCCTTTATGGGTCTTCGAATCCTTCCTAGGAACCGCTTATTCGGAGACTAACGAGGGTCGGCACACAACCGACCAGATCCCGGTATGATGGGACAGCCGCGAAGGACCGCAAAACGCCGCGCTCTTATACAGCCGTAATACCATATACCAAGGGACTGTCTTATCAAAGCAGATATCCATGGATGCATGCGATGTCCACGTCACCCTCAAGCTGGATCTCCTCATCACAAATCTTGCTCTCAATCACGGTTCCCCTTCGAGCCGTTTCTGCCGAGAAAAGGTGACTCGAGAGGTCACCGGTCTGGCATAACAGCAAATCTGTGGCATAGTCCGACCCTCATTTGGTGGCCGCGTTGTCGCATGCTACGGCGTCAACGTCACCCACCTTCTGAACTGACGGAGCCGAGACATCTCCTACAAAGCCTGATATAAAATCTACAACCCACCCATTGCACGTGGCCTCTCATAATCAGAAGGGTGACACATCTACAAACAGGTTTTGGTGCCATTGCGCATGTCTCAGATCGACCTTACTCGGCGTCAGTTGCTTCGGGGCAGGACGATCCCGATCAAAGGAGCGAGAATGAGAATGTGCAACGATCAATCTCAGGGTCGTCAAACGTGTCATGGTGGATATTATTTACACAAACATTATCGAAGTCGTCGTGATCGCGACAATGGTACCTACCATTTCCGCAACCTCCAGTCCAGGCTAGCATGTGAATCACTCCAGGCCCCCACCCCTCACAACCACTCCATCGACCTCTTAGTGCTCGTCGTATTCGAGCACTGGACCGTCACCCCCAACGCCGACAAGGCCGCGCCCACGTCAATATCAACACTCTGGTTCGTGCTCCCCAATGCCACAGCATAATACGGCAAGTACTGCCCGTGGTTGGTCACGTTCAGCCCCTGAAGCTGGAACGGCAGGACTCCAGACTCGCAGTACGGCCTCTGCTGTATAGCGTCGAGGACGGGCGACTGCGTGATGTTGGCACGCATGGAGTAGTTATTGATCCCCGGGGCGAGCTTCATGTTGTCTATGTAGACGGTGCCCACGGTTTCCTCGCCGAGCATGTAGTTGATGAAGGAGACGTTGCCCTAGGGAGGAAGGGTTGTCGGTCATCTGGCTTGATATGACCCACCGGATATGAGAGTAACGAAGACTCGTAACTAGGAAAGAGAAGAGAAACCCTTTCCAGACCATCGGAGCTAGATGGAAAAGAGGTCGACTCACCATCTCGAACCCAATGAGCGACCGGTTCGGAATCGTCACCGTCCCGAAGAAATTATCCCCCTGCGCATCCGCGGTCAACGAAACCCTGCTCTCAGGCACCGTCGTCCCGTTCAGATTACTCAAGCCCGGCATATTGACCGTCTTCTTGAAGTGCACCGGAAACTTCTTGCTGATCCCCGACACCTTCACATGCGTGTCCCCCTTCACACTGAGGTTTATCGTCTCGTTGAGGAGGAACCAGGTGTTGAAAACCGTAAAGGCGTTCTGGTCCAGTATCTCGGTGAATTGGGTGATGTTGACGGCCGTCTCCGCGGCGCTGGTCGTCCGGGGGAACCTCACGCGCGCGTAGGGCGTCTGGGGCGCCCAGTCCTCCAGGTACATGACGGCGTCGAAGGGGTCGAAGACGGCGCCGATGGACGAGTCGGCCTTGAGGGTGGAGTTGATGGACAGGGTGAAGTTGTCGGCCTGCGTCTGGCTGAGGGTGATGCCCTGGATGGTGAGCTCGGCGGCGTCGACGCGGGACTGGGCGATGCGGGGGACCCCGACGAATATCCTGTGGAGGCATGTCAGTGTGTGGTTGCGTCGGGTTATTGACCGCTCCTTGGTATCGGAGTGGCCGTGGTTGTGCGTTCTCGTCCTCGTCTCTCCTCTTCCTGTGAGTTTGCCATTCTTCCCCCCCTCCTCCTCGAGGAGCTTTCTGGGATGGCGGGCGGAAGTACTTACACCAGGCAAACAACCAACACAATAACACATATCAAGATGATCAGATACACCCACCACCACCTTGCACAGTGCCTCTTCGCCTTCTGCCCCCTAGTGGCCCTCTCATGGGACTCACGTTGGTCAAAGACCGCCGCTTCCTTGTCCGACATCGTGGCCCTGGCAGCCGGTGAAACGCGATCCGTCCTCCTTGTTCCTTCTTTAACGTTGCTTGAGAGTTCTTCCGGCTCGTGGTACGGATCGTGCCCCTCGCCCGTATAGAACAGTCCCCGCGACGGAAACCCGGTATCGGGACCTGCAGACGATTGGACACTGGAGCCGAGCGGTGGTGACGGATCGGACGCCTCGATGAAGAGACCACCCGTACGTTGGCGTTGGTAGGCCGGCCGTTGTTGCTGATGGTGATATTGAGGATCTCCTCCCTCTGCAGCTTCTCCCGACAATGTGTCGCCTGGTCGCGTGTGCGTTTCTTGGACGGTAGGCTCCGTGACTGCTGCTATCCTTGGGGAGGCGTTGTTATAGGGGAAGCCCTGAGCTACCGGGCCTCTGATGCTTCCAGTCCTTGTAGGGCGGTATCCCAAACGCCTCAGAGCTTGTGATAGTGTGTATGGTTGTGATGGGGGCGGGACTGGCGGGCTGTGAGACTTTGAGCGCAATGGCGTTTGGTCGGATACTTGTTCCCTCATATGAGCGTCGTGACGCTCCTCGTCCTCGCCTCTCGGGTTTTATGGGTGCGCTGCAGACTAACGACTGGGTGAGGAGGTGTACAGAGACAGGCCGGCCACTTGGAAGAATCCGACGCAGGAATGTAGTATTGTCGAGACCTCCAAGACGAGGTGCAGTCCCAGACTACTGTTGAATGGATTCGGATGCTGATGACGGCGCACTTCCTTTTGTATCAATGCCTTCGTCATGGCATACAACCAGGTAGGTCATCACATCCCCACGGGCCGAGCGCATCAAGCTGTTGATTGAGGATTGGTTGCGGTTATGTACTTACGTATCTGGCCTGATATATCACTTCCTCGGAGCTGCCAAGGTATATATGCACATCACGTCGCATGAACCCCAGGACATACTGATCAATTGAGTTCCGGGAGGGTGTCCAGCCGTTGGGCAGGATGAAGACGGTCGATGATTCTCCAATAGCGTAGGACACGGGAAGTAAGAGGAGTGTGTGCCAACCCAGCAGATCTGCCCAGTGAGCGAGCGGTACGAGATTACCGTATGACAAGACAAGCCATGCACATCCCAAAGAGGATGTTCCCCGGAATGATCGTCATGCAGCAGCATTCGGTATCCTCCTCAGCGGTTATGCTTGTATATTCATCCTGGTGCAATCTGGCTAAACGGTGTTGTTCGTGACGGAATCAAGGGCTATCCCAGGTAGTCGACATGGTCAGAGGAACCCGTCGACGCCCCCAATAACGCAAGTGTGTTGTTCGGTTCGGAAGCTGAACTTCCGGGATAGATATCGCAGGTCAGTGTTATATCTTGTTGTTATCGTATTCTCACCTCTCTCACAAAAGTACCCCTGTGAAAGGCTTCCCACAGACCTAACCCCACCTTCTTCAAGAACTCGCCTGCTTCAGACCAGGGTTGCTGCCATCCCACCCAACGGGGAAGACTTCCCCTTGGGGCGTAATCGGGAGACGGAACCATGCAAGGTGATCGGACATCCCCGCACTTACATCAGTGCCGGCAGCCACCCCGGACCTGTCTTGTTTTCCTGACCCTTGACAATGTGATGTTGTCGAGTCTCATTGGCCCACGGCAGTCTGAAGCCCTCAATGTGATCCGAGGCAATCGGTATCAGGTAGTGTGGTTGGAGGAGACGGCCTGACAGCCGAGGGAAGCCGGGCATGTGGACATGTGAGATCTAGCGACCACATGTGCCATGTTGTCTCCCCTGCATTGATGATCCTCAAATGAATATTCGTATTCTGCTTCAGTAATAACCTGTCGTGAGCCGGATGTACATGATGAGAGCTATGTGTATGAATGGTGCCCCTGAGCGCCGAGATGTTATTCCACATGATGCCCAGAATCTGGTGATTGATGGCGAACGTTGAACGTCGTTCAACACAGAATCCATATATAAACTACCTAGAGATCCATCAAGCTTTGTTTTTGGGGTGGAGAGAGAAGAACCTTGTTTAGAAAGTCAATCAGTCCGAATAGTGTGGCGCGTTCTTCTGGCAGTGGCACGTAGATGTGGACATTGTCCTTGAGGCTTGTAAAAAGCTACCAAGGTTCTCGTCAACTTCACTTCGACATCTTCTCCCTAGGCTAAAGAGTTATCGTACCCTCCTCTTCTCTATGATATATACTCAAACCTCATAACAACAGTCTGGATAATAACAAGCGGATTGCAAGCTTCTATCGAGACATGTACCAACTTGCAAAGCCACTCAGCTTCCACCACTCGATACATCCCTTTACTATAGCCTTGCTAATGGGTCCTACTGCTCTTATAGTCGGTGGGTGTTGACTTGTGTTATCTGATTACGATAGCATGCCGCCGCAACTCGTCCTCACAAATTTGTCTCCCAAGAAGTCCACAAGCCGTACAGCAGGATTATTCTCCACAGAACCTGGGAACCCCCTCAAGTGACAGACCCATTGCTCGAAAGGGACGATCCCTTCCGCCAGTATATCAAGTTCGGCCCCCAGGATGAAGAGGACATTTTCCCAAGGCTGTCGGACCGGTTTGTCCACATGGTAGACTGGGCACATTTGTTTGCGTTGCTCCAGCAGTACCAGATCCGCTACCACGGCCACCACTTGTTCGACTGGAGTCCAGCACATGTCACCCTTCAGGCCTGGGAGACTTTTCAGGGCTTGTGAGCTTTTAATCAAGAAGCTGAGAGAAACTATTGTGATCTAGCGGTTGGTTCTCGGTCCTAAAATGAACTTACAATCTTAAAAGATAGGTTGGACATGATGATGATAAATAGATTCTTATGGAACTTTGCCCTACCTTTTCATCCGAAGTGTCCGAACTAGCTCGTTCTCATTCCATTATCCGCTTGTTAAGTTGCCCGAGATCTGACCCGGGCGCACCAACGAAGCTCGGAAGTACAGTGGATGACGGTGCAGAGTCTCGTCTAGCATGCGTTCACATACCCACTTTACATGTGTATAGCCGTTCGGTAGGAGTTACTCGACTGCTGCGCGGGTATCCGGCGTCGAGATACCATTTCCGGGGAGCAGGGAGCGGTGTCCCATGACAGCGATACATGAAACAAACAAGAAAGTCACGTGCTCTCTGGGGAGCTGCTGGTAGCAGAAAGCGGCCGCGTCTCTTGCGAGATCGAACATGTTCCTCATTGCACTGAATTGAGCCTCGATGCCCGAGACGACGGCTTTCCAGTCATAGGCCGGTCACTCTGCACGATATGGGTGACACTTTGCGATAGCTCGATATATGTGTCAAAGTCAAGGCCAAGCTGTTTCTTCGCCAGGTCGACAACCAGGACACGGAACTTGGAGCTTGCCTCGGAGGTGATGTTGATTCCGCGAGAGGTGAAAGATGCTGCTTGTATCTGAGTAGCTCCACCGGTTGTGCCTCGTCGATTGAGACAGAAGACTTTTTGGATATTCGGCAAAGTAGCCATGTGCGCAACCAGATGCGCCGCAAGAGATCCAGTAGCACCCGTGACAGCAACGCAAGACATCTCTGTCCCAGCTTTCAGAGAGGAGCTAGTGTCAGGCGACTGTGTTGTCGTAGGCACGTGGAAGCCTTGCGTATATCTGCGAACGTACTCGTCCAGTTCGACCTTCTGTGCCTGAGATGTTGACTCCAGCACCTTTGCTGGTGGGTGGAATTCCATCGGTGTTGACTCGAGGGGAAATCCCGGCTGTACACTGCCTTGCGCGACAATAACACGCTGGATATCGGTCTCATACCTCCAGCCAGCTGTCCAGTCTACTCGGCCGTACCCAAGAGCCTGTAGGTCGGCCTCCAGGGCTTCCACCGCTCCTGATGTGCAATATCGTGATGCCGTCCATCGCCGAACAACCACCAACCCTGGAATAGACCGAATATCATATCAACCAATACAACGGCTGTGTTATATCCAGCATCATAAGAAACCCGTCCGGTCGCAAAGCCTTGCGTATGTTGCCGACGGAGGTCTGGAGGTTATGTATCGCGTGGATCGCATTACTCGAGATGATAACATGCTGTGGTCCGAGTTCAGAGCGGGAGGCTTCTTGATGTCATGCACCCGGAATTCCTTGAATGGGTAATCCGCCCCGAACTTCCTGCCTGCAGCAGCAACAAAGGACCTGGAGAGGTCAGCAAAGGTATATTCGACAGGGACTCTCAAAGCTCAGCCAGCATCAGGACCATATCCCTGATCGTGCTCCCAGTACCGGCGCGCCGATCTCCATACATGGTAATATGAGCCCATCCACGTGCTCGAGCTGTCCGATAAGCCTCGTTAACATAACTCGCATCTGTGGGTTGACCAAGTTATTGGGTAAACTATCGCCATACAGCCCAATCAAGAGCTTCCATCCCTCGTCGGTGCCAAAGATCAGCTTGCTTCCGTCCTGTTCACCACGGAGCACCTCTGCGAGACGGCTTCCAGCAAAGTACTTGAGGCGGTTCACCGATGAATGCTCTGGAAAGGCGGCAAGCATATCAGACAGAATGGTTCGACTAGACTCTGTAGGTGCCGAAACGGCCGTGCGAGTTATCGTTCCCGTGGACGGCTAAACATCGACCAGCCGAGCCTCTTGATCGAGCACTCTATATAACCACTCGGTGAGCCGCACATGCTGTTGTGCATGCAGGATTCGTTGGAGCATGTCACCCTGCCCAACTGACTTCAAGTCATATCCATGCTACTCCAAAGCTTCTACACCCAGGGTGATGGTGAGCTGTGTCAACCTGGGAAGCACGTCGTCCACGTAGCCGGCACAGGAGTTAGCAACCAAATCGTCTATGAAAGGTTTTGCTTCCTCAAAGGCCTCGAAGACAGTAAATGGTGAGAGCTTTAATTCGCCATGAGCGTCATGGTCTTCATACACCTCGAATAAGTCTCCGGTGTTGGTGCGGAGCTGGTTGGCGCGGTTGAGTCGGACTGGGTATCACTGCTCGCTGCCCACAGGATCCAACTGTCCTACCCCAGGTACTATACGCAGGATACAGAAACATGCGCAACCAGCTCGCGGACTGTCGTGACATAGGCGAGCTCATATCTGACAAGAGGAGCATTGAAGGCACCTTCCATTCCCTTGCCGAGCTCTATTATCATCAGCGAGTCAATGCTGATGTCTGCTAGTCTAGAAGTACCTTTGATCTCTGTTAGCTTTAGACTCGGAACATTTGCAAAAGTGCGCCTGATGGTGCCGGCAACGTCAACGTCAGCTGGTTTTCCCTCCTCTCCTGCTTGGCACTCAAGCTCGCCAGCTCCCACAACTGTGGCCTCCTCGCGCGCTGTCACAGCTACTCTCATTGTCGTGGCGGTCGGTGAGTGAGAGGAGCCTGGTACCACGAGGCCGGGTGTAAGCCTGGCGAGGGTTTTGCTCATTGAAACTTGCTCACTTTGTGGTAGTCGATACCAAGAATGACGTCGACCAAGTGCCCCCTGACTGCGTCGAAGACGAAGAGATCCGTGACGAAGGACTTGTCCGATACTTTCTCACACTGCGCCAACACATCCCAGGCCTCCGGTCGGATGTAGTCCTTGCCGAGTTCCCCTGAGAGGACCCATTTTTTCGAAAATGACCCGTAAGATACATATCACCTGTATCGCAGTCGGTTTAACAATTAACCCAGATGCCACCAACCTGGCTGATGCTGTCGGACAGGTATGCGTCTAGCCAAGTCTCGGTAGAAGGTTTCATTGCTACTCATCCGGCGGACTGGTTTCTGTTGGAAAGTGTTGGGAGTGAAGGATGTCTGACGGACATGGATTACGTAACCCACACCGGCACACTCGAACTGGTACACAGGGAGGAGCATCGGCGTGTAATCATATGTCTGCACTCTGTGATGAGGCCAGAGAGTGGTGGGTAAACCCTCTCTCCAAAGGTCAACCGTACCTAGGTACCCTTGGTGAGCATCTGCTGCCCATCCTCACTGCGTCCAGAATCTGTTTACAGCTTGCAAGTGCGAATTACTCGGTGAACCCAGAGCACGGCTGGTCATGACCGTGACTGTGGAGTTGATACAGCCTCGAGGAAAATGCAACGGTCTGGATACTGCTGCGCCAGTCTCTGCATGGCTTGGTTGTAGTGAACCCGCTGGCGCATGTGTTCTGCGTCATAGTCGACAGCCAGCCTAATGCTTGCGGGCCATTTGGACTCAGTGGCGCTTTCTAATGTGATCATTGGCTCGTTAAAGGAGAGGCGATGGCTCACTTCGGGCAGTTGTGGCATCGGCTTGTCAGCCAGTGCGGAGTGGAAGGCGTTGGTGGTGTCCAGAATCCTGGAGCACATTGTGGAAAAGCCAGGCTGCTGCAGCGTCTCCGCGACATCTTTCATCTCGATACGAGTACCGGCCATGGCAAGGCATCGAGGGCCATTGAAGAAAGCGATAGTAGTTATGTTCCCGGACTTGGCCAAGACGTCCTTGACGGTCTCGAGGTCGCCCTCGACAACCATCATGGCGCCCTTCTCAGAACCCCTTAAGTCGTGAAGGAGCTCTTCTCGACCGACTACCATCTTCAGTGTATCACATCGACGATACTGTAGGCTTCAGACACCTCTCCAATCGCTATGGAATACGCCTGCGCCCAAAGCTGCATCACCACCGGTCTCGTTCCGGTGGCTTTCCTTGGTCACAGCTTCGTGGGAACTTGTGGCACTATGCGTGTCTGAAATTGTCTCGCTCTGCCGGTTCTCTGGAAGATGGCAGGGAAGATGCATCCGGCTACTGGCAGGTCCACGCAAATGCACACGAATGATGTTGTTGCTCTCGTGAACGCCACGATCCAAGCCCATGAGCGTGTGTACTTGATCGCCAAAGCAGAGGACAATGCAATTAATATCCGAGCCCTCGTACAGGTCTGCCATATGACCAGGTCTGTTGAAGGTTAAAAAGATGGAATTGCTAAGGCTATAGCGAACCGAATTGCCATACAAATAGTATACAGGATGGGCCCTGAGGCCCATACGATTTCGCTCCCTCCATACCGCAATCGATATACACTACTGCCCCATTTAAATATCCTTATAGTTTACAGATTATAATCTACTTGTAAACCAAGATTTCTTATACAGGGTTTTGTAATACTGGAAATTGGATATATTCTTGTAATTTAGTGGCGGCCTAGAAGTCTGCTACTTCTAACATGTTTATGTCCTCATCATGAAGCGTAACAACCTCATTCGACGACTGCAGGGTACTTGAAAAGTCCACGTCAACAACCATTGCGTCCTGTGTTCCCTGACGCAGCCTGTTAACACTTCCAAGCTGTTGCATTGTGTGTGTTATCTTGGGTAGAACCTCTTTCATTGACTCTCGAGAGCCTAGCATCAGGATCAGCTGCCGACTATGAGAAAGAGGAACGAGAGTGAATGGGTGAAGCTGTGAAATATATCTAGTTAGTAAAGTAGCTCCCACTGAGGTCCCTAACAGCTCGGGTGCCTGGCATGGCATGAACATCAGCTTACCTGGAACAGATTAAATCCCGAGAGATGACCAGCCACGCACGAAAGTTTCTGGGCCGCCTCTGACGCTTTCCACTGATATCGCAATATGAAGTCACTGTACTTTGCTGCATCCGGGGCGAGCAATTCAGCTTCCCTGCAGAGGGCAAGTACGGTGGTCTGAGCTATCATGTCCGTGAACAGAAGCATCTGATTCACCTCCACGGTTGCTGACGGAAAACTCTCCCGAAACCTCGACAAATGCCGGGAGAGCAGGTCTTCGAGCAGCGTCTGGCGTTGACCAGCTCCCGCCGAAACGTTGCCACATACACGCTCTGCGGCGGATTGTTGATGATGGAGGAAGACACGGCCCCAAAGAGCCGTGAATAGGATTGACTCGACAAACGGCGAGGCCCTGATACTGGGCTCGATGCTTGCTGAGAGTGCTTGGGGGAGAAATGGCATCTTGACAGGCGTCCCGCTAAGAAACATATTCTCTGGGGACGGAAGACGTGTGCAGATGGTCTGCTCGCTCAGAGTCAGGGGCAGCCCCTCCAGAATACAGATGAGTCGGTCAAGACAAAAGGCAATCCAAAACGTTCGCCTCTTCGTCTCAGACTCGACAAAGTCGCGAGGCTCATCGGTATGCGCACTGGCGTCAACATCGTTGAGCCGCATCAGTTGGATCAGCCGGATAGCTCGTCCGGCACTCGCCCACCCACGGAGGAACGTAACCTGTGTAATTTCGTAGATGGCTACAAGGATCCAAGCTTGTGCCAACTCCAATCGGGGAGCCGTAGCCTTACCCGGGCTTACCGGTTCGGTGTTCTCCAGCATGTGTAGTGTCTCTCGGTAGAGATCATCGCGAAGGTAGTGGAACTGGGATGAATTGTCATGACCCACGGTCAAGGTACCAGGGGGCATGCAAGAAGAAAGGAAACCAACATGCGGCACAGCACATGAGATGTGACGGGACCCACCAAGGTCACGTGACAGGATCAGTCAGCAAGACTGGATATGTTGGATCAGGAACATATCCAACATATCCATCCCTGGATATGTTGGATCAGGAACATATCCAACATAGCCATCGATGAAGAGCGGGATATATAACAGGACATTCCCTTCACAGTAGATAGCATCAGTTAGCTCTTCAGCGATCAATCTAAGTATCATTCTCATATGATAGGAGTAATCTCCTCTTGATCACAAAGACAGCACATTGCACAAAGCACCTTGA
>LKEB01000044.1:248325-277581 GCA_003795295.1 Cytospora leucostoma | reverse complement strand
TATGGCCGACCTGCGCCTGTGCAATGCTCGCAGCAAATGCAAGACAGGGCAAGAAATGGCAAGAAAGGGCAATCAATACTGGGTAGAGCAGGGCGAACGACTCTTGTGTGGTCTTGGTGGTTCTGTGGTGGTCCTCTGTGGTTCTGGTGATCTCTCTCAGGCTTTCTAGCGATGCCAGGTGCCAGGTGCCAGTGATGGGGATAACCTTGGAATCCCCACATGAATATCAACAGTAAAAGACCCCGGTACCTAGTAACTTTGGGGCTGGTACGTGTGGACCTTCCAAGGTTAGGTAAGTCTGGGGGCCCTGTTAAATGTTCAGCCTCAGTGGATCGTAAGGCATCGAGTGGCAGGGGAGCTAGACCGTGATGGGCTTCTGCAAGGTTGCTACGGTAATCAGAGCAATCAGAGCGTCCAGAGTGATGCGACACAATGCAACAGAGGGGGGGACCGCCTCCTGGAACTTCAGGGGGGGTAAACAGAGGGGCTGTAATCCGTAATCCGTAACACTGCTTGCAATTCTGCAAGGTGCACTCATGTTACAATGCTGCATCCATCGGGCATCGGCAAAAAGTGACACGTGAAGTGATCTCTGATGTCACTCCCGAGAACAGCCAACCTTGGAAGTTTCAAGGTCAACCTTGGAAGCTTTTAAGGCTAATATCATGTAGATATACTACATGCATATACTGGTACACTACCAGCCTAGGTATTTCATGGTCGTCTGCCATCCTAACCCTGCGAGTCCTTGCTTACCCATGGCTGATCTACGTAGTATGGCACGATTTTGGGAAGAAACAAGTATAGATCTTTGCGGAAGCCAGATCTGGATCTGAATGTTTTTGAACCCATCAGTCCGCTGATCTTCAACTTCCTACCAAGCAGTCTAACGCTCAATGACCAGTCCCCCAGCCATTACCTAGGTAACTGCCCTAGGTAGGCAGGTAGTGTAGGAGAGGATGATGGTTGCTCGGTTTCCGGCTGTAAGTACTTGCCCACGAGTACCAATGCAGATCCATGGATTGCCTCGGCAGACAGTACGTACCTCTGCGTACTAATATTAGAGTTGTCACCATCCGGCAGTCGCTCGATGAGACGCATACGCAGTGTTCAATGGGCTGCATTTGACGCTGCATCATTTGTCACATCTCGTTTCTTTCTCCCCTTGCCTTCCCAAAGGCAACTTCACGGGATCCATGTTCCACAATGCTATTCTTCAAAGATCGAGAAATGCAGAGTTGGATGTTCATCTGGGGCATCCACCCTCCAGGGCTCCCCCCCATAAGTGCAAAGCCATCGGGTGATCCCAGCGCCGATCTACACGTATGTACTGTACATCTGTTCTAGGGGCACGTAACCGCCCCTGCAGCACTGTCGCTTCATCCCTAAGCACCTGGGCACCTAAGGAGGTACCTTGGTATGTACCTAGGTAGCCAGCACACCCGGGTTCTTAACAACGGTACATGCATACTTAAGCTTCCACAGGACCCAGTTTCCTAGCCAACCACACTGGAAATCTAAATACATGTTGGTAACGACCTCTTCATCTTAGCACCATACCTTCTTCCTAAGCCCTGTCCTGATGCTGAGTCGTCCAAGTATTGATCCTCATCATAATCAGTCAGTGCAAATATTGTTAATTGCCATTTCAATACTCTCCTGTTCCCCTGGTGGTGGTCGCCATTGTTCTGCCGTTAGACGGAGCTCCACTTCGGCAGTTCAACGTCATGGCCAACCAGGATATTGCCAGTCACTACCAGGTGCTGGAGGAGCTCGGCCGTACGTTACCGTTGATGTTAATGCCCGTCGCCTAGTCCATAATAACGTCTCGCTAACTCGATAGCTTCAAACAGGCGGCAGTTTCGGTGTTGTTTACAAGGGCATTGAGGTAGCTACAGGGGAAACGGTGGCCATCAAACATGTAAGTCGAACTACTTCCGCTCTCTTCCGTCCCGAATCCCTTTGTGTAGCAGATTATTAACCCCGGATTACCACATTCACAGATCGACCTCGAGTCTAGTGAAGATGATATCCAAGAGATCCAGCAAGAAATCTCGGTGCTTAGCACTTGCGCCAGCCCCTTCGTAACCCAGTACAAGGCGAGCTTCCTGCGAGGCCATAAGCTATGGATTGTCATGGAGTACCTTGGTGGTGGATCTTGTCTTGATCTGGTCCGTAGCTCTGTTGTCACCCATCATTTACCCATGCAGCTTTGCTGACCGTCGTCGAAGCTCAAAGCTGGAAACTTCTCCGAGCAGCATATCGCCGTAATATGCCGGGAGCTGCTACTCGGTCTCGAATACCTTCACGCGGAAGGCAAGATTCACCGCGATATCAAGGCTGCAAATGTCCTCCTGGCTGAGTCCGGAAAGGTCAAACTTGCAGACTTCGGTGTCGCTGCACAGTTGACAAACATCAAATCCCAGCGCAACACTTTCGTCGGAACTCCCTTCTGGATGGCACCTGAGGTAATCCAGCAAGCCGGGTACGACTTCAAGGCGGATATATGGTCCCTGGCTATTACGGCCATCGAGATGGCCCATGGCGAGCCGCCCCTCGCAAACATTCACCCCATGAAAGTTTTGTTCCACATCCCGAAGAATTCTCCTCCTCGGCTGGAGGGCCCATTCAGCAAGTATTTCAAAGACTTCGTTGCACGATGCCTGGTCAAAGACCCCGATCAGCGGCCCACCGCAAAGGACTTACTTAGGCACAAATTCATATCGAATGCAGGTAAGGTGGAGGCACTGAAGCAATTGGTCGAGCGGAAGCGGATGTTCGACGCCAACCAGACCCGGAAACTGCATCGCGTCTATTACCAGGAGACGCTCCAGGATCTTTCATCCAGTAATAATTCCGAGGAGTGGACATTCGACACGGTCAGGTCGGCTGCTCCACCTCCACCGCCTCACAAAGGCATATCGAGGACCTCAAAATCCGCCAAACTCCCCGCCGACGAGGCGCCGCTGCCAATATCTTCACCTGCACCAAGTACTGTTCGGAGAGATACGGTCCGACGCCAAATCCCTACAATGCGCCATCGACAAGACTCTGCCATTCATGTTGATTCGGACGGCTCACCTAGGTCGTCTATCGCCTCTCGGCGGCCTCTCCAGACGGACATGTCCTTTGGCAATACGGGATCAACGCAGCGACTGTTCCGTCGTGTCGCCTCTAACAGCTCAGACTCAAGCCGCCCAGATGGTACATCTCGGTCAGGCGGGTCGAATGAAGAGAATGTTGATCCCCGGCCCCAGTCAACCCGTGAAGCCACGAGCAAGGAGGCTCTCCTCGGCCATAGGGTCTTCACCAAAGCTGTTGAGCCAACCATGACCGAGCTCCACGCCCAGACATCTGGCCAGCAGAAACGCGAGGCCTTGGCCAAGCTATCAGAAGCGTTCGCGCTGCTCGATTCTGTCGACCCAGAAGGAAGCTACCATCTGGTCCAAGGCCTCATCTCGAACATCTCACAGGACAAGAAGTTGAGCAAGGGATTTCTCAAGGGCAGCGGCGCTGTGGACGACGTCAAGACCGTCACCCCCGAAGGCTACACCCACGGGACAGTCATCAATATGAACAAGCGCGACCAGACATCAGCGCCTCCGAGCCCCGCGAAGCTCCCCATCAAGCCGGGCAGCCCCCACCCGAGGAGCAATCACAAGCGGCAGGGGAGCCAGGCCCCCTCCGAGGCAAGCACGTCCAAGAACGAGAGGTCTGACGAGAGGCAGCTCCGCGATCTCGAGAAGGCGGCCCTCGAGGCCCGTTTCCCCGGAAAGGAGGCACAGCCTGGCCTGGAGCACTGCAAGCAGTTGTCTGAGTTGCTTTATGGGCGTTGGGTCTCGAACTTGCAGACGAGGTGGCCTGGTATCGCGACTGCCCAGTAAAGACACACTGTTGGCTCGTGGTGTTCGAAGTCTTCTCTTTGATGTATATGTCTTTTGGCCTTCAGTGGACGATTGCGCATCGGTCGGAGGGCAAAGCTTTCTGTATGCATCACATATCATGACGATATGGTGAGCCGTTATCACGGGTGGGAAAGAGCCTTGTGACGTTTTTGCTATTTGTACATATTGTATGGGTATTTCGGCATGTTAGACGGCGAGCAGAAACGGGCAGCCGGATGGGCGGGTTCGTGGGCTTTCTGTTCCTCTCTAGCACGTCTTGTTGTTTGGGGATGCGTCGTCTTTTGCACAAGGTGCGTATCGCATTGGAAGTCTTGCACAGCCTGATGGACCCGCGGGGATAGCATTTGCAGCGGCGTCGTCGGTCCTTCTGGTTTTCGAATACATAGTGGCACTCTCGTAGCCTGGCGTTGTACAAGTAGGTTAGGTGGATATATCTGTTTACGTCAATTGCTGGCAACCTGACTGCATTCTGAGATGTCAAAAGATATCAAATGAAATAGTAAATTGAGAAAGGCAGAACCGCAAAGACCTCCTTCATATGGTGCGAAACGAGCAAACAGCAAAAAACACCCCGTGAGCTCCTTCGGGGGAGCCCACGGTCACGAAAAGCCCATTGGGGGGTTTTTTGTTGATTCTACGATTTGAACCCCTGGCCACGGGGTTGGGAGGTGGTAAGGATAGAAGAAGAGATAAGGAAACCCGTGGGGTTTGCTGGTGTAGTGGCCGCTACACCAGCCCGCACCCCACGGTCGAAGTGATGGTGGCTTGTTGATGTTGATATAGCTGGGTAGGTGTGTGGGTGGAGGGGTGGGAGGCGAGCAGCAGAGGTAGCAGTGTACTATGTACCTATTGTAGGGCTTGGCTCGTGTGCAAACAGGAGGATTTACGATTTCAAGTGGCTACATGTATCCCAGGTTTTGAGATTATGATATTCTTCTTTTCTACACCACCCAAGCCCATCTCATATACCCCCACGCAGGTCTTATGATGGCTGAGCACCAACGTCCTCCGACTCCGGTGCAGGAGGTAGGGATAGTTTGATGCGGTGGTTGATGAACTCATCGGTCAGAATCCGCCCGTGGCCCGTCGTCTCCTTCGTCTTGTACACTTCGATGTGGGCGTCTCCCGCGCGGCGTCGTATCCTCCACACACCGTCGTCGTCAATCTTGGTCCGCAGCCCTGGCACCCTTGTCAGCCTTCTTTCCCTTCACATGTTAAGCCTCGCATCTGTTCCCCAACCGTCACCGTCTCCAGGAGCTCATGAACACAACGAGTGAGACTTCCAACCGACCACGGCGCACGCGGGAGCGAGAAGGAGAGGAGAAATGAAAAAAGAAAATTGGAATTGAAGTCTTACATTCGAGAAAGGCACTCGCAAAGTTGATACACACGTTGCCGTCCCACTGCCTGCGGCCCCTCGCCACCCTCGCCGGGATGGAGGCGACATCGATCTCCTCCAGCCTCGTGAGGATGCCGTCCCGGGACCGGAACCCCACGATGATCCTGGGCACGCCGAGGAGGAAGGACTGGATCCAGAACTTGAGCAGCTTCCGCTCGAAGTTGTCCCTGTCCCGGTCGCCGCGGATGTCGATCGAGGTCTTGAGCTCGACCCAGTTGACCGGGTCGCCGGCCTTGGGCGGCTTGGAGTCCCATACTGTTTTGGCGGTGGGACGCAGGTCATTCGTCAGCCCGGCTGGGTGTCTGATGACGGGAGTTCGCAAGGGCGCGCTGTAGTTTGGGAGGAGGGTGGAGGGGGTATGTGGAGTCTGGCAGTACTCACAGGCATCGACCTCACCGCCGAGGCAGAGTATCGTCTTTCCGACGCCGGTCCTCACAACCGAGCAATACTGAGCCTTGTTGTTGACGACCTCGTTCTCCCTGTTCTCGATATACTCGCGACTTGTTTCGCCCCAGGGTGCTGGTAATGTCGCCAGGGTCTCGAACTTGTACCCTGCAGATATATGTCAGAAGAACGAGATCCTTTATGAAGGGCAGATGATCTGTCGTGTATATCTCACCCCAGAATTGCATAACCTCTTGGGGTATTGCTCCGCGCCAGGGTTGCGAGGCCTGTTCCCGCTGGGACCGCTCGCGGTACTCGTGGTTCTCCTCGATGAAGCTTGGTCCTGCATTAGCCCACATACAGACAGGTTCGGGCTTTATGAAGCTTCATACATGGTATCCTTGAGGTAAAGTGGTCAGTTCACGAGTCTCAGGGCGGGTGGGATTTTGGAGAGCGCACTTGGTATAAGGTGGCATTCAGCTCAAACCTAGGCAGAGTCAGCGAGATACCACAGGGTACGCGACACGCAACTTGGCACTATGGATGTTTGAATATCATACCCGTCCCGGTCTTCAAATGGACTCGACATGATCTACATATTAGGTCAGACCATCGCTCCCACAAACGGAGCTCTCAGGAAGGAAAAGGAGAACGCAGCAGACCTTGGTGAGACATCCACGCCAAGTTACTATATTGGCATCGATTTTCCTCTTGGTCTCCTGTTCGTGACGGATGATGGTCTTCAGGAGACTATCCAGGTGTTCATCTTGGCTATCATCATGCTTGACAAACTTCTCATAACCTTGAGAGAGGTCCGCGCCCAGCTGAGGCGTGTAGTACCACCTCAGGGAGGAGTCCCCGTGGTGAAAGCTGTGCTCGTCGTCATATGAGAAACAGGCAAACTCCTGGGCCCAGAGGTTAATAGTCATTCATATGTCAGGCAAGCAGAATAGAATCAGTTGCATGCACAACAATGGAGTCTTGGTCAAGTGAAGCGAGTTAAAGCAAGGCAAGGATTATAGACATGACATGCCTTCGGTCTGCGGACTGGCTCACTCTCTCCAGCGAATCGCACTACGGGCTGTATGGAGAAGGCGTGGTCCATGTTGTAGAACTGTTGTTGTTGCGTGGCTCTCGCGATATGTGCCCCGTTCAACAAATGTGAATGGTACCGGCGCACGGAGCTACGGACCGAAACGCCCCTTATGAGATGAAGCATTCAATGAAGAGGCTGTTCTCGTAGCCTCTTTGCGCCGATGAGTTGGGAATCCTGAACACTGAATGGAAATGGAACCTTCCCGGGTTGCAGATTGCGGGTTGTGGGTTGCGAATTGCTACTCAACCGCCCCAGACAGCCTGACAGCTCCTTCACAGCACTCCAGGGACTGTAGATTAAGCTATGGTCTGTGCATTTTAGCGCACTCATATCAGAAGCCACAGAAGCCTCGATATCGATGTTCAGTGCACCATTTCTACCGTCGACCACGACCTTCGAAAGCGAATACAGTACCGCAGCGGGCTCTGGTGTAATTGAGAATCCCGGTCCAAGGCTTGAGGACGCCATGACTTGTACAACATTCCGGAGTTGAGAGAGCGCAAACCACCACCAAAGGCTACCGAGGGCCTTCGATGGGAGGCTTCCACTTCCCCATGACAAGACTGCCGCATGGGCGGTGTTCACAGGAGGTTATAGGAGGGTTGTTGGCGATGAAGTGCCCACCAAAGTTGTAGATATATATGGCTTAACCCAGGTTGCCTGTATTCTCTACACGTGTATACCCTCCGCTCCTGTGACAGGGGCCTTTCACAACGTCTGCTGGAAACCCGTCCTCACAGCAGTACGTTCAGGGGTGGTGAACATGAAGGATCCACCTCATCTCCGGTGCTGCAAGCCCGGCAGCCTTCAGGCAAACCATTATCCTCTCCGTCGACACGTGCTTGGCACCGAAACCAAGGCTGGAGCCATACAACCTTATGATTCTCTGAAGAAAGCTTAAGAAGGGGATAGCGGTCACACCGCTCCCCCCAATCTGGGTTCAATACCCGTGATGAATTCGCCGACTCCCGAGTCACCCTGCAAATTTGGGCAATTGACGTTGTGTGGAAGATAAGAAACAATAGAGTTGAAAGCCGATGGGTATATGTAGGACTCTTTCCCGACTGTCTTGCTCCTGAGGTCGCTCTGCAAGCGCAGATATCGCCAGACATCAGCTTGATCGCCTGCTGAGTCGTCCACTCATTCTTCTGTTTGGGGTCATTGTGTGTGAATTCGATCTGGGGCCTGCTCTTCGATTTCTCTTCGCTTCTCTTCAACGTCAGACCAGGATCTCGCAATGCCTGCTTCATTTCCGGTCAAAGCCGTCATGGCCCTAGTGGGCTCAGCAACGGCTGCTCAGCTGCTTGCGCCGACTAACGATATCAACCTACCGGCCAGCGAGACTGCCTCTGAGCCTCTCAAGTGGCTTGGTGCGAACAGCCCTTGGTTCGCTGGACCAAACGTGTACGATATTTCATCAGACGTACCCGAGAACTGCTACGTCGACCAGGCCGCCTATGTAGTTCGTCACGGGTCTCGTTATCCTGACTCTGGCGCATACAAGGGTTGGGTGGACATGCAGGAGAGGTTCTCGTCCGGGGACTACACCCCCACTGGCAGTATCTCTTTCATCAAGGACTGGAAGACTGTTTTGACTGACCCGGATCTCCAAATCGCCATGGAGTCTGCGACTGGGGCCAAGGAGGCCCACGACCTGGGATATACGCTCCGGACGAGATACCCGCAGCTCTACAATGAAGGTGACGACTTCTACGTCTGGGCCAACAACTACACGCGCGTTCTTCAGACCGCGCAGATCTTCGTCCAGGGGTACCTCGGCTTCACCTCCAGCACGTATGGCAGCGTCGTCTCTGTCACGTCGACCGGGTATACTGGGAACATTGGCAACTCCCTGTCGCCGTCCGACCAGTGCCCCAACTTCTATGACTCCTCTGGCGGTGACTATGCAACCGAGTGGGCGGATGTGTATATCCCGCCGATCAAGGAGCGTCTGGAGGCCTTGATCCAGGGCAAATTCACCTTCGAAGACAACGACATTTCGCAGATACCGTACTTGTGCGGTAGGTGCTGTCTACTTTGACAAGATACATACAATCAAGTACTGAGACTGGATGTGATGTTTTAGGTTTCGAGAGTCAGATTACCGGGCAGCTGTCACCATGGTGTGGTGTGTTCACCGACTACGAGCTGCAGCAGTACGAGTACGCCAACGATATCCGCTACTACTACGGCCTAGGACCTGGCACCGACCTTGAGCAGACTATGATGGTGCCCTACTTGAATGCTCTGGTCGGCCTCCTCGAGGAGGGACCGGGCATCAACGGTACCGCCGCAGACGGGAGCGACTTCACGCTGCCCAGCCTGCTGACGACTTTCATCAACGACGGACAGCTGACCGAGCTCGTCACTGCCAGCGGTGTATTCGACGACGAGCCTGCCTTCTCCGGAACGGAGTTCGACCCCGACCGCCTCTTCATTGCCTCTCACTTCGTCACCATGCGCGGCACGATCGCCTTCGAGAGACTGAACTGCGCCGTTGACCCCAGCTCTGGCAGCGGATCGTCCGGTTCCAGCCCTCCTGGTAGCGGGTTCGGATCCGGCGGTTGGAACTCCAGCGTGACACTCTCCACGCGCACCAAGACCGCCAGCGCCACGGGCACAGGCGGCCACATCCCCTATCCCACCGGCGGCGCCTCGCACACCTACTCGCGGCATTTTGAGAACACGACCTCTACCAACCAGACATACGTCCGCATCAGGTTGAATGATGCGGTGTACACGCTGCCCTTTTGCAAGGACGGTCCCGGCCAGAGTTGTCTCCTGAGTAACTATGCAAAGTATGTGTCGGACAAGTACGCTGCAGAGGGTAACTGGGTCGAGAACTGCAATGTCACTACTGCCGGTGCGCCTACGGTGGTCCAGGGGGCGAGCTTCTACACGGATTTGACGAGCCCGTGGTTGCAGGAGTTGAATCCGGGCAATGTGCTCCTCTCGAACAAATGAGACTGGGTGAGGAGGGTCATGGACGGAGTGATGTTGTAGATATATTAGACAGAGGGATGATACTTCCTATTGTATATATTTCAATGGTGTAATTATTTCTAGATGCAAGAACTGCCCTGATCGTTACCTCTGCTACTACTACCGGAGTTGGAGCAGGTGGTCGTTGTGAGTCGTGACCGTACTGTGTTATAAACGCTCACCGGTAGGATGCAGTAGTGGCTTTCGGCTATGCAGCTAGCTGACTCCAGCATCCGCCCCCCTGGAATTCGAGTGAGACCTGCAGGCAGGCTGGCGGGCTGGTGGCCTATCGTTATCGCTTGCATCCTTACTACTTGCCCTCGACAACTCGACTCCAACATTCATCATCGCCCGCCCCAATCTACCAGTGTCCACGAGTGTCCTCACTTTTGTCTGTCATACTGACCATGCTGTCTGCTGCAATTCGACTTGACCGATAGTTCCCAGGCCCCTCGCTTCCTCCCGAACCCACCTTTTCCGAGGGAGCAAAGCAGACATGCCAAACCGCTACGGCGCATCATACGCCTCCAATGGCAACGGCTACGGGAATCTCGCTCGACAGAACAGCAACGAGCCCAGCAACTCATCAGTGGGCGAGGGTCGCAGTAGCCTCGATCGCTTCGAGGCACGCCCCAGCTTCGAGCGCTATGAGGGCCGTCCCAGCTTCGAGCGCTTCGTGACACCACCGCCGACCCAATCCGCCCGCGCGCCCCCTCCGCAGTCCCCCCTGCCCCTCCGCGGCCCTCCCTCGCGATCCCAATTGCAGGCACAGCAGCTCAGTCAGCAGGCACAATGGACCAACGCGGAGAGACAGATCAACGACGTGCTGAGCCTCATCGAGAAGGACTGGCCGCAGATGTGCCAGGATGACTGCATCCCCGTGCAGTTGGCCCTACAACTCCTCGACAACAGCTCGGTCGGCAGGGCGCGCGAGTACGGCAACTTCCAGCAGACGCATCAATACCTGCAGGACTCGCTCAAGGCCATCGTGCACGACTACCACCAGGGCTTCAACTCGTCGATCGGCACCTTCCACAAGATCCAGGGCAGCATCATGCAGAGCCAGAAGAAGGTCCGCCAGCTGAAGCAGAACCTGGCCTCAAGCAAGGTCTCGCTCTGTACGACGGACCCGGAACTCAAGAAGCTTTACAATACCAGCCAGATGTACGATGAGTTGCTGCAGACGCTCAACGAGCTCGAGGAGCTGAGACAGGTGCCGGATCAGCTCGAGGCTAGGATCTCCGAGAAGAGGTTCTTGACCGCCGTCGAGGTCCTACAGAATGCGCTGCGGAGGCTGAGGAAGCCCGAGCTGGACGATATCGGCGCACTGAGTGATCTGAGGAGCTATCTTGCGAACCAAGAGACGACGCTGATGGACATCCTGGTGGAGGAGCTGCACGAGCACCTGTACCTCAAGTCACCATATTGTCAGGAGAGATGGCAGAATCTGGCCAAAAGTCAGGGAGCATTCCGGGACGATATCACAGAGTCAGGGGGCGTGGTGCCCTTCTTCGAGGCCCTTGACGGCATGGACTTCGGAAATCCCATCCAGGAGGACCCCGCCAGGAACCCAGAATCGGACACTTTCTACTACGTTGCGCTCTTGGTCGAAGCGCTGAACAAGCTAGGGCGTCTGGAGGCCGCCGTCGACACCATCAAACAGCGTTTGCCGGTCGAGCTGTTCAGTGTCGTCAACGAGACGATTAACGAGGTGGATCACAAGCATCCGAGCTCACTGAGAGGCATCTCTTCGGGCTCAGGGGAACTGCACATCTACAATAATAGGGAGACGCAAATGAGGGCAGACGTGATATATGACCTACTATGGACATTATACGGCAAATTTGAGGCGATAGCAGAAGGGCACCGCCTGTTCCACGAATCGATCAAATCACTAGTCCGTCGAGAAGGGGCTGGCAACAACCCTGCTTTACTGGGAAGCTTCAAGGAGCTATGGAACCTGTATCAGAACGAGATACGGTCACTGTTGCACAACTATGTGACGACGGACGCGGATCTGTTCCAATTCAATGTACCCAGACCAGGCATGACGAACGGCAGGTCTGACGTACACAGAGAGCACTTGTTCAAGTTCAACGAGGCTGATCCCAAAGCGGCAGCGCTGACGTCGGAGTTGGAGAAATTGGACGATACCATTGAACAGGCAGTGCCTGGTCTGACCGCTGGAGCAAAGGGCAAGGGCGATAAGAGATCTGGCAGGTTCGACTACAGGAAGAGTACAGGGCCAGCATACGGAGGCCGTGACCAGAGCGGGAGCTACAAATCACTTGTAGAGCCGAATGTCTTCAACATGAGTTTGCTGCTACCGCCGACCCTCGTCTTTCTCGGCAGGTTGAAGAATATCGTGCCGCCGGGCTCGGATATATCGACCAGCACTCTGACGACGTTCCTGGACAACTTCCTGGTGAACGTCTTCCAGCCCCAGCTGGATGAGACACTGGGCAAACTGAGCGACATCGTGTTCGGCGAGGCTGATGCCTTCCAGCAAGACGGCGACTGGGCCCAGGTCGCAAGACGTCCGGTCTTCAAGGGGGTGACAGCTTTCTTTGCGGTGGTAACGGCATTCTGCAGGATGCTGGACACGATACCGCATGACCAGGCATTGAGTGCGCTGATCATCACACAAATGATGCGGTACTACGACCGATGCTTTGGCTGGTATAAGACACTGGTCACCAAAGCACAAGAAGGGGTAACGACGGAACAGCCGCTTCGAGCATCAGCCGTCTTGACGACAGAGCAAGGCGAGATTCATGAAACTATTGAGAAGCTCTGGACAGCTGGCGCCCAGGATGCGGCCCTGATAGACAAGGAGGTCGCGCTTCTGATTGCGGAGACGAACGCGAGACCACTTGATCTCAGCGACATTATAACAGACAGAGATACTATCTCATCTTTGTGTCTTCTGTACACGAGTATGAAGTGGTTATCCGTCAAGGTCTCATCGCTCAGGCATATCACACGCAACGACACCGACTCCAACCAGTCGAGCGTCCCCAGGTCCGAAAAGCGGAGGTGGACCCTGCTCAACGACCCAAGTAAAGCGACAGCTGACGATGGGCCTGTGTTCCTTCCTATGACGCAGGAGACAGTCCAGTAAGTGCAATAGCGCATATCTATCCGAAGAGCCCGACTAACAAGCACACCCGCAGGTCCTTCGACGGCATCGTGACCTCGTACGAGGAGCTCGCCGCCACCGCGCTCATGACCCTGCACACCGAAGTCCGATGCCACATCGCCTACTCCCTGCGCGTGGCCCTCGACCCCAAGACGGCGCCCTACCTGCTCGACCAGGACGTCAAGGAGCCCGACCCGCAGATCCTCAAGCTCAACTCGGAGCTCGTGGCCTACGACGAGAACATCGTCCGGTACCTGCGCGAGCGCGAGGTCTCGTTCATCCGGACCGGGCTGGGCCTCCTCGTCGACTCCCTCATGGTGTCCAACGCCGCGAAAGTCGCGCCCATCAACGCCCGCGGCTCGGGCCGCATGCAGCTCAACATCCTCGTCCTGCAACAGAACCTCAAGAACATCGAGGCCGGGGTGGACCTCGCCCGCGCGGCCAACTACTGGGCGCTCTTCGACGAGGGCGCGGACGCCATCGTCGCCAAGGCGAAGGACGACGCCGCGAAGGCCGACGCCGCTGCGGAGGGGAATAAGGACCCCGTGCCCGTGGTGGTGCCGATCGGGAGGGACCCCAACCGGTTCACGTATGACGAGCTCAAGGCGCTGATCGAGCTGTGTTACAGCGAGCTGATGGCTAGTCCGGAGAGGGGCAATGTGAATGCTGCCAAGAGGAATATGGCGGAGAAGATGCTGGAGCTGAGTGAGCATATGTGGCAGAGCTAGGTGCTCGAGGACGAGGACAGTAGGGGGTGAGAGAGCTGGAGTGGGAAGGTGGAGCGGCGAGTCTGGGTGGTTCGTGTGGGGGTGGGGGTGTGTGTAATTGATATCGACTAGAGGCTCGGCACACGGTTGCGTCTTCTGTATTGAGGTAGCGAGGAGTTTGACTTGACTTTGGGATGCTGTATAACTATACTATATAGTAGACATGTCATATATTCTTTTGCGGCATGTTTGACGGCCTGGGATGGGTGATACTGGTGATCTCGACGTTGACTCCGGATGGGGAGCCAGAGTATGAGCGGGCTGGTGAGTGCCCCTCTCCCCTGTGATGTCAACCATGGAATTTAAATAGAATAATGAAGGCTCGGCCTACAGACCCACGGGATGGGCATCGGAGATTGAATTGTTCCATATACCATAAAGCAAGTTTAAGACCAAAGTAAGGATAGAAAGGGTCCACGGGTGGTGGTAGTGGGAGCTCCGGGCAGCTTGCCGGCGGAACGGGGACGTACTGTAAGACCCCTGCTAGCGCCGTCCGCCCAAAAAGTTTGGATCGATGCCGACGACACGCGCTCGACTTTGCGATAGCTCGGCCAGCCCCCCAATTGAAGCCAAACTACACAACCCACATATACACAAGCATCATGGCGTCCTGGAGGGAGGTGGCTCGGCCTTTACGGCAACTACGGATATCACAAATAGCAGCAAGACAGCCGACGACATGCTGCCCACGGAGGTGGTACGCAGCAGAAGCTGCCGCCGCCGAGATACCAGCCTTCCGAGACCTGGAGGAGGAATCAACACAAGCTGCCCCGGGCCCGACGCCCGAGCAAATACAGGAGTTCACCGACCCCAAGAAGCGCGCCGCTGAGAGGAAATACCAGCTGCCCAGCAACAGGTACGACCCGATCCCTACGCCAACCCCGTCCCGTCCCCCAACCCGATCCGATATATCGCACCGCAGTGAGGCCCTATGACGAGTCCCAGTCCACCAATGCTGACCTCCGGCGCTGTTGCCCCCCTCCTCTAGATACCAGTACCACCCCCCCAAACTCCGCCGCGGCCCCCTCCACCCGGTGCAGTCCCCGCCCTCCTCCGACCCCACAGCCCGCGACTACCTCCCGGGGCCCTTCTACCTCCCCCGCCTCAAGGAGACGTGGGCGGCGACCATCGCGCCCGACCTCATGACCCTGACCTACAACCACAAGCCGCCGGGGACCAAGGAGGAGCCCATCGGGCAGCGCCTGCGGTCGTGGGACGACTCCTCGCCCTACCACAAGAACCGGCCCCTGCGCGGGCCCCGGGGCAGCACGGGCGCGCTGAGGCCCGTCGAGAGGGACATCACCTACCGCAACGTCCCCGGGCTCCTGGCAATCACCATGTCGACGTACGTGCCCCAGGGCGTCAAGGAGCCGACGTACCTGCTGGCCGCGCGCTCCGCCCTGCAGGCCGTCACGGGGGCGCGCACGGAGATCATCCGGGTGAGGAAGGGCGTCGCGCAGTGGGGGGTCGTCAAGGGCCAGCCCGCCGGCGCCAAGGCGACGGTCTACGGGGACCAGGCGTACGAGCTGATGGACAAGATGGTGCACCTCGTCTTCCCGAGGATCAAGGAGTGGCCCGGCGTGGAGGCTACTACTGGTGATGACTCGGGTAACCTGGCTTGGGGGTTCAACTCGGAGGAGTTCGCGCTGTTCCCCGAGATTCAGGTCAATTATGATGCGTACCCGGCGAAGGTGAGTTTATCGCTGTTTTGTTGTCGATTGCCTATCCTTGAGTCCCTTACCTTTACTGACTTCTGTCTCTTTCTTTGCTCAGGTGATTCCTGGATGCCGAGTCAACATCCAGACCACTGCCAAGTCTGACAGGCATGCTCGCTTGCTCATGCAGGCCCTGGGTGTCCCGTTCTATGGTGACTTCAACTAAAGAATGTCATGGAAGCTTGGTTGTGCATCAGCGGTTGAGCCTTAGGGGCGGCGTGTGACCATCACCCGGTGGCGGAACTATTCGAGCGATGTGAACGTTGGAACATGTAGCAGTGCAGGGCTGCTGTTCTGCTGTACATTACGCGTGTAAAACATCATCACTTCACCCGGAAATAGGCCTGTCAATTAGATACTGTGGTGGCATTGAACCCAAATGACATGTCTTCAGAAAGAATATCTCATTTGAACGTCTCTTTATTTTTGTGACCCTTTATTTGGCCCTCCGAAACGCCTAAAACGCCTGAACTGCCGCCCATGTATGGGGTATGTCCATGACCCGCGCGTGTGGTATCATATCTTCCATGTCTTTGTTCCCGTCTCCCAGCCGTTCTTTCCTTTCTACGAGATTATGCAGAGGCCTTGGCCTTCTCCTTCAGGGGTTCCATGACAGCATCCACGGCGTCCATATTCGTAGCATCGACCTCGCCCTC
The DNA here is from genome assembly GCA_003795295.1 of Cytospora leucostoma. Taxonomy (NCBI): domain Eukaryota; kingdom Fungi; phylum Ascomycota; class Sordariomycetes; order Diaporthales; family Cytosporaceae; genus Cytospora; species Cytospora leucostoma. The sequence continues at coordinate 261,538 of LKEB01000044.1, read as the reverse complement.
ACCCTCCGCCCTGTGCCCCTCCTTCACCAGCTCCGCGAGGACGATGTCCAGCGCGGGCTGGTAGTTCCTCGTCGCCGAGCTGAGGGCGTACACGGCCTTGCGCCTGACGTCCCCCTTCTCCTCCCCGTCCAGCGCCAGCCTCACCAGCGCGGGCAGCCCGCCCATGGCGAGCAGCCTCTCCTGGCTCTTCTCGTTGTTCTGCACGGCCGTGCCGACGCACCAGGCCGCGTACTTGCGCACCTCGGCCTCCGCGTGCCCCAGCTGCGCCAGCAGGGGCGCCCAGAGGGACAGGGTGGCCATGTTGTTGGCGTTGTCGAGCGACTCGATCAGCTGCTCGAAGTTGTCGAAGGCGATCAGCTTGTTCTCCAGGCTGACCTCCGGGTCCGCGGAGGTGATGACCGCCATGCTCTCCTTCATGAGGTCCGCGTCCGACGGCCCGCCGAGGAGCGCGGCCAGGATGTCCGGCGTGAGGTCGGAGCGGGCGGCGGGCGCAGGGGCTGCTGCTACGGCTTGCGTCTCGGCACCCTCGGCGGGGGTGGGGACTGCAACGGCGCGGGTGCTCTCGCCGTTGGTGCTAGGAGCGTCGCCGTTGGTGTTACCGGTGCCGGCGGTCTGGGCTTCGATGCTCCATTTTAGGAGCGCGTTCAGGTTCCTATCCATGGTTGATGGTAGTGTGTGTTTGTGGGTAAAATTGGGATGGGTTGGGTCTGTTCGCGGGGGTTCTAAGGGCGTCGAGCGGCTCGAGCTGCGGTTGTAAGGATCGAGATTAAGATTTGAGATTGGTATATCTTTGTTGCTTATTTCCGTCTTCAGGGGTAGATGGGACACCTGGGGAAATGTAAAAAGTATATTGGAATGTTGTTTAATCGTGTAGCACGTTTGTTGCAGTGATCAGTGAGCAGGGTCGCTTTTCAAAAAGTTCTTGATGATGTCTGTGATTTACTGCCTTTTCGAGGGAAGCTTCTCGAAAATTCTCGACCAATGGAGACCTACCGTAGTGTCAGGCCCATCTTTCCTGTCATCAGGAGCAGACAAAGCTTTGGGTCATCGCTCGGATCAGCCCTTCGGTCATATCACACATGGGGCGGCGCAGAAGGGCAGAAGGGTAATGTTTAGCAGAAAGGTATCAATATGGTGTATGTATATACGCTGACCCACAGGCCAATAGATGCGCCAGCCTTGCGATCGATGTTGTTTCCCCGGCAGCCTGGGGACGCAATTCGCAGAGGGGAACTTGGCCTTGTTAGGCCTGCCAGGGGCCATTGTTGCCTTTTCTAGAAGCAGATCTGGAGCTTCTTCGGGAACCCCGCCAAATTGATGCCCCGCCATTGCCCCTCTGTTGCCCCTATTCGGGTACCGGTAGGGCACGTGCCACTGTCAGCCTCCCCTAACTACCTACCTGACTTGATCCGCCTATGTACAAGTAGGTATGTGGTGGCAGCCACCTCACAATGTTTCTATGTATAGATAGATACCTAGGTATCTTGAGCTGTAATCCGACGAGCCTTGGCTGTTCCGAGGCCTGAGAACCAAGGTTCATGAGGTTCACGAGGTTCACGAGAACTTATTGTGCCTAATCCTGGTAGCCTCGCAGCCTCGATGCCTTTCGATGCCGACAGCGGCAAACACAGCCACACGGTTTGGCGCACTAAGTACAAGAGCACCTGGGTAGATCCAGGTTTGTACGTATACCGAGTAGCGAGCAGACCCGAGGTCGAGTCGAGATCGGGCACCATCATGCTGTCAGCACCTAGGCATAATCTGGCAGTCTGGCAGTCTGGTCAGCATCTGGGCAGCCAAGCAGGCAAAGACAGTCTTTTTTGCCCCCTGCTTGCGCAATCAATCCTCCAAGTTGGTCGGTACTGCTTGAACTGCATATTCGCCGCCTGCTTGGCAACGCAGGTTCCACTGAAGCGTCCAGCATCAAGACAGCAGTTAAACAGGTCCAATGCCGAACACCGTTTATGCATGCCTGCCTATGTATCCCGCTATAATAAGGAATCCCGAAAATGAAGACCTGAGAACAGTGAGGAATTTATGATATGGCTACATACCGTAGTATCCAAATGGATCTCCCCTCATCTCGGGCCGCCTTATAGAGATGTTGGTCGCAATGATTACCCTTGTCTCCCTACTCCTTACCTTCTCGAACAAACGGGTAGGCACCTATGTAGTAGCCTGGTGGATATCGGTCATATCGCGTATCCCCTCCTCATCGGGGCTAAGTGGCTATCTCCAGGCAAATGGATATCGTCAACTATTTTCGTTCGCGAGGCTGTAGGATCTCTGTGTGCCAGCGTCTTGGGTCCAAGTATCTAGCTGGCGTATTAGGTAGCTGGTATGGAGTACTCCGTACCGGACCGTCACTCCCGAGATGTTCAGTCCCATACAGTATGTTGCTAACCACACTCGAGAATGTGGTGGCGGCCCATAGTTTCAAGAGTGGGCTTCCTCGTTGTATGCCCAGGTGTACTGTACTGTAGATAATCGGCAGTGAGGCATACAGACATACGGTCAGCTGTCAGATAGATAGGTAACCTGGTAACCAACCATACGGTGATAATGGTCAGGGCAGGGACCCCCTAATAACAACAACGAATGGGCATTGATGACTTCGATTCAGGAGTAAAGGTGAGTTGGCCGCCTCCCCCGTTTTGGCCCCGGTCATCCCTCTCTCTAGTGGACCCCACCTCTTACCCGTTCCAGTCATGGGCTGGCCAGCTGCAGCCACTGACAAGGTCGTAACGCCCTCGTAACTGCACTGAGCCTACAGAGTTCCAGCACCAAGACCCAGGTGCCCCAGCACTTGAGGTGCCTTGAGATTGTCCCTCCTGGGTGACCCACTTATTTGGTGCCGGCCTGTGCGATGGCCTCTTTCCCACTTCAAATCTCAACGTAAAGTGCCAGCACTTACCTTACCTGACCTGGACCTTCCCTTCCCCTTTATCAACTCGACCACCACACATCTGTCCCTTCAACTCTTGTCGTCGCGACATCATCACTTCTCTACTAACAACTCTTGCTCCGTTCGATTTCACCACATCGTCCGGACTTTCTTTGCCTTCTTCTTTTCGACCTCATTCCGAGACCCTTTTACTACTTACCCGTTTTACTACGTAATCAGTCACAATGGAGGGTAAGTCGTCCACGAACACCTGTCCCGTCCCTGTTTGAAGCACCCTGTGAGAGCTGCGCCGCAGATCGGAAAGTCGCTCGCAACGGCAGCACAAGCAGCAGCAGCAGCGCAGCACCATCAACACTGAAGCCTTCTCGCTGGCCTGCATCCGATGGAGCATCGCTAACATCAATTCCCAACTCGCAGAAGAAGTTGCCGCCCTCGTTATCGACAATGGGTAAGCTTGCCCCTGTCGGCTGAGCCCTCACCGACACCTTGGCCGATGTCGTACGAGCCTGGAGCAGCTTCGGCTGTCTCCAAGGCATCCATCATATCGGCTCGTGTCAAATAATCAAGATCAAGGGAACTAACTCGAACGCAGTTCCGGTATGTGCAAGGCCGGTTTCGCCGGTGACGATGCTCCCCGAGCTGTTTTCCGTAAGTAAACCCCGCTCCCCCTGTCGGCGCCAGCCTTGGAGCTATCGGCCTAGAGCTCAACGGCGCGCCCGCCGCACGAACACCTTGAAACTAACGGTTTTACCAGCTTCCATCGTCGGTCGTCCTCGCCACCATGGGTAATACTCTCCTCGCAACCTGAAATATTAAACCTCTGAGGCGATTCTAATGGAAAATGCAGTATCATGATCGGTATGGGTCAGAAGGACTCGTACGTCGGTGATGAGGCGCAGTCTAAGCGTGGTATCCTTACTCTGCGATACCCCATCGAGCACGGTGTCGTCACCAACTGGGACGACATGGAGAAGATCTGGCACCACACCTTCTACAACGAGCTCCGTGTCGCTCCTGAGGAGCACCCCGTTCTGTTGACCGAGGCTCCCATCAACCCCAAGTCCAACCGAGAGAAGATGACCCAGATCGTCTTCGAGACCTTCAACGCCCCCGCCTTCTACGTGTCTATCCAGGCCGTCCTTTCCCTGTACGCTTCCGGTCGTACCACCGGTATCGTGCTCGACTCCGGTGACGGTGTCACTCACGTTGTCCCTATCTACGAGGGTTTCGCCCTGCCCCACGCCATTGCCCGTGTCGACATGGCTGGTCGCGACTTGACCGACTACCTGATGAAGATCCTGGCTGAGCGTGGTTACTCCTTCTCCACCACCGCCGAGCGAGAAATCGTCCGTGACATCAAGGAGAAGCTCTGCTACGTCGCCCTCGACTTCGAGCAGGAGATCCAGACCGCTGCTCAGTCCTCCACCCTGGAGAAGTCCTACGAGCTTCCTGACGGTCAGGTCATCACCATCGGCAACGAGCGGTTCCGTGCTCCTGAGGCTCTGTTCCAGCCTTCTGTCCTGGGTCTTGAGAGCGGTGGTATTCACGTCACCACTTTCAACTCCATCATGAAGTGTGACGTCGATGTCCGTAAGGACCTGTACGGCAACATTGTCATGGTATGTTTTGAGCCGAACTCTGCGATTCTACGGTGATTGGGAGCACAAGCTAACGTCGACATCTAGTCTGGTGGTACCACCATGTACCCTGGTCTGTCTGACCGTATGCAGAAGGAGATCACTGCTCTTGCACCATCCTCCATGAAGGTCAAGATCATTGCTCCTCCCGAGCGAAAGTACTCCGTCTGGATCGGTGGATCTATCCTGGCTTCTCTGTCCACCTTCCAGCAGATGTGGATCTCCAAGCAGGAGTACGACGAGTCTGGTCCTTCCATTGTCCACCGCAAGTGCTTCTAAGGTAAGCTTAACAATACCCTAACATCGCCGAACCGGCCTCGAATTCGAGACTAACGCAGTTGTAGCATTCCAAGAGGACGAAGAAGACTAGCCGGTCTCGAGCTCGCGGAAACCCCGACCAGAGCAGCCACGTTGCAGGACCCACGATGCGCACACGCGCCTATCGAGTCACATATTTACAAAAGGTTTTGGCCACGGTTGAAAGCTTGGCTGTGTTTCGGCTTCTCCAGTGGAGGAATGCGATGGCCTTTGGTTTCTTAATTGGTTGTGCATAGAGGGGCGGACAATGAAGTACGATTGAGGCGGATCAAAATCCTTTCTTGTTACCTTTGCCCCAATGTGGATGAGATGTCCTCTTCGTGGCGCGTTGAGCAGAGACGGAGTGTGTTTTAGAGAAATACAGTGAAGATATCATTACATCCACAAAATTGCGTGCATCCGTCACGGGAAGACAAAGCGTAGTTATGTTCAGGTGTGTTTGTGCTTGTATGATTCGATGGTATTTTGTTGATTCCGGGCTGCAACTCAGACCGTCCTTGCTATGCTACCCCTTTCTGATCTCCTGGATCTTTACGACCTTGACCGCCTGCTCGGGCCGTTGGCCATCCCCCTCCTCCTCCTCCTCCGCTCCATCCTCCCCGGCCTCGTCCCCGTCCTCGGCCTCGCGGTGTTTCCTCCTGCTCTTCTTGACGGCGCTCGCCTTCTTCCTAGCCTTGATCCTGGCCACGATGGCGGACCGGCTGTTGTCCCCGTTGAGCAGGTCGTCGATCTTCTCGGCCAGGTGCTCGCGGGCCAGCTTGCGGTTCTGCTCGCGCGAGCGCGTGTCCTGGCACTTGACGACGATGCCGGTGGGTATGTGCTTGAGCTGTACGGCCGAGTTCGTCTTGTTCTGCAGGGAGGAGGGGGGGGAGGTTGTAAGCACAGGCGTCGCTCGCATTATCTGGGGGATTGGATGGATGGATGAATGGATCTAGGATGTCGAGGACGGTGTCTTTGTTCGTCCGGTTAGGTATATATCGTCTGGAGGTTTCGACTTACAATCTTCTGTCCCCCTGGCCCGCTGCCTTTCAGGTACGCCTCGGTGATGTCCTCCTCCGGGGGTGGCTTAGGCCGCGGGGGCAGGCGGGTTGCCTTTGACGGGGTTGCCGCCGTGGTGGTGAACGGGGATATGGAGGTGGTGCTGCTGCTGCTGCTGCTGCTGCTGCTGAGCAAGCCGCCGACGGCCCCGGCGGGTGCCGCGCGCTTCAGGAGACCATGGCCGCAGCGTGTGAGGCTCTGGGTCGTTGCAGGCCTCATCCACATTGCTTGGCTCGGCTTGGTGGTCCAGTCCGCATGTTTGGGCGGTCGTATCGATGTCTGTTATGGGTGGCAGGCCCCGACCCAACGTCTGTAGCCCGGTAGGACGAGGCTGGATGACGCTCGGCTTGCTGTTGAACCCTGAACCCTGGGATCTTGACCCCTAACCCTTGACCGTTGACAATAGGGGGTGTAGGGGGATGACCGGTTGTACCAAGTCAGGACCGACCGCGGTTCGGTGCATGTGGCGTAGATTAAGTCTGGTTGGTCTAGAAGAGAGGTTGACCAATCACAAGACAGAACCGACGGAATGCGGCGGGTACGCACGGAGGCACCGGCTCGCGGCCTCTTTCTGGTTTTTCTGGGATTGCGGCCAGGCACCACGCCAGTTGCATGGGAGGATTTTCTGACCCCTTCGCAAGGGGGGGCCCGCCTCGGACGAATCGCGGATCGCCGGATAACGGAACACAGCGATTGATGGACTGATTGATTGATTGATTGATTGATTGATTGCTGTTGGCTCTTGTCTCCGTCTTCTTCAACACTTGCACATACACTCTCTTTCTTTCTTCAACGACGACTAGACCTTTTATTTTCTCTAGCAACGGCGACGTGCAGCGATTAGATCTCTCTCCCTACCCACACGACGATCCTATTGATTCCTTCCCATATCTCCTCGTCCAGCCGCCGCCGCCGCCGCCGTTTCCTACAAGGCAGAGAGATCGTCGTCCTGCCTCACGCGTTCCTCGCCTCGCATCGCCATAATCGGCAAGAAGTTCCCATACCTTTAACGGCGAAATACACACAAGATGCCTGGCCCATCCGCCTCATACACGCCCTTCACCAAGTGGATCCAGTCAAAGATCCTCCATGTCGAGGTGACGTTCAGCGTGTACATCTTCACGCCCCTCGAGAAGTTCATCTTCTGTACGTTTCACTCCCGAGAATCCCCATCACTCTTCCGACCACCAATTCCATCCATCCATCCTCCAATAATACAACACAATCTCTGTCCTAAATGTTACCCACGCTGACCAGAACTCCCCCAATAAAACAGGGTCCTTCGTCTTCCTCCTCTTCTCCCTCACCGCCATCGCCACCATCCTCTACCTCCCGCACCACATCCTCTTCCTCGTCGGCCGCGCCTGGTTCTACATCCACGGCGACTCGGCCCTCGAGGTCGCCAAGGAGACGGCGCGCACCCTCGTCCAGCACGCCGCCACCACGACGAAGGTCCTCGTCGGCTCCGAGACGGCCAGGGCCGTGGCGGGCGTCGCCGGTGACTTCGCCAAGGCCGAGCTTTAGGGCCTAGGGTCGGGTCGGGTCGGTCGTCCCGCCCGAGTCGGGTGGGTCGAGTATGTTAAGATGATAATGAGCCAGGTTGGGGGTTGAGAGGGGAGTTGATCTGTCTAAGACCCCTCTTTCTCCTGACTTGTGTGGACCGACATGGTGAGGAGACCCCATGGCTGGTTCCTTCTGATTCTTGGGCGGTGCCGGTTGTGCTAGTGGAAACTGCACACGGCGGGCGAGTGGGCGGGCGAGGGCTGTGCAGTTATCCGCTTGGTGATCCAACGATCGCCCGGTTGGAGCTGGGGTCGTTGTTTTGTCTCGACCTACGAGTGTCCTCGGTGTAGCCCTGTATGAAGGATGGCCGAGGCACAACGTCACTTACACTCGCCCTGTCGCTTTCGGAGCATTACGAACAAGCAGGCCAAGGAGGCTCATGGAACCGCTCTGGGTATAGATCCTCTGCTTACGGATATGATATATGGGCATCGCATGGCATGATATAGATTCGAACTTAATGTTTAGTCCCTGCACACAGGGTGCTTTTTTAATGCGGAAGAAATGACACATTTACTTGCATATGTCTTCCTTTCGGGTGCTGTCTCAAAAATCGTTCATGAGCCCTTGTTACTGCTCCTCAACCACCTTGAGTGCTGTTTCGTAGATCCGCAGCGAGCTGTCATCACCAGCTATCGCGAGCTCGAATTTGTCTTTCCCTTCTTCATCTTTGCATGGCCGCCAGGCGAGCTGCCGGATTGGCTTGGGGAGAACAAGACTGGTCACGAATTAGTATGGCTTGCCAACAGGTTGCTGGGCTGGATATTGTTCCAGGGAATGGTGCCTGTGGCAGTGGGTAGCGTAGGGGCCTGGGCAATCAAAAGGAAGAAGGTTGGAAGGGAAGGTTATTCAGGATAAGACATTTGGGGCAGAGGAGGCAAGGGTTCAAGGTCAGTGACTGCAGTATGCTTGAACTCACCTTGACATGCTTTCAGATGAAGAGAAATGCAAGAAAGAAGATCCGGGCGCGTCATCAACACTGAAGAAGTGAAGGTCGATCAGACCCGTCTCGTTGCCCGCCGCCAAGACCAGATACTTGTCCCGATACAATCGAGGCACGAAGTCGACAGCCGTCACCGAGGCCGCAGACGGCTTGCTGGTGTGAACAAGCTTGAAACTGGCCCCTTCGGTTTGGGTGTCTTGCGACTCGGCAGTGGAGGGCACGCCAGCCTCAGTCGTGGCCCAGACCTTGACAAGCTTGTCGCGACCAGCGGTTGCGAACACCCTCTGAGCCGGGAAGTCGGGGCGCAACGGGGCCCACGCCGCATCCAGTATCATCCTCGTGTGGCCCTTGGGCTCGGCCTGGAACAGCTCATAAGGCATATCACCTTCCTTTTGGACATCCTCGTTCCTCCTGAACACGGCCCACTGCCTGTCTCTCCCCACACTCAAGAGATATTTGTCGTCCGCGCTGAACCGCAGCCGTGTAGCCGTCAACGTGTGCACTGCCAAGGGGGGCTTGAGCTCCGTCCACTTCTCCGTCTCGAATATGCGGATCACGGCGTGGTTCAGCGATGACGCCTTGCATGCGCTCGCAATAAGCTTGCCGTCGTGGCTCGTCGCCAGGCAGCTGATCTCGTAGCCGTGTCCGTAGAGCTTCTCGGTTTCGGGCCACAGAGTGTGTCGCGACAGGGACTCCTCGAACGGCGGGTGATCAATCTCCAGCGCGGACTTGCGGACGATGGTCGCGGGGTCGATCGCGCTGCGGTCTGCTTCGGGGTTCACTGCTTCAGGTTCGACATCATCGTCGACGTCGACTGTGGCCTTGTTGGAGAGACCCAGGACAGGCATGTTGGCTGCATCAGGCATGTCCTCCACTTGGTCGTCTGAGCCAATGCCTGCGACTGCGTGCAGCATCCTGGCTACCGTCTTGGGCTCGTTGAACACCCGCTTGAGCTTTTCGTCCGCCCCGGAGACAAATTGTGTCTCATTGAGGACGTCGATGCAGTTCAAGTCATAGCCGTGTATCTGCGGCCGTGCCATTTCGTGCCAAGTCCCCTGCTTCTTCCATTTCGCATGTAGGCGTGTGGTCTGGTCTGCGCTTGTCGACAGCAAGAAATCGCCTGATCTAGACCACGCAATGCCAGTCACGGCTTTGGTGTGCCCTGAGATGGCTATATTCTGCACCCACGAGGATTGCGACTCGTCCCAGTCCCAGCGGCGCCAGGACCCCGTCCTCCCTATCGTGAGGATAGTCGTTCCATCAGGTGACCATAAGCAGGTCCAGAAGCCGCCAATGCTGCCTGTGGCCGTTGTTGCACCCTTTTCGCGCGAGATCTCACCCAGCCTTGCGGCGGTGCCCCAGATTCCAGAGTCCGAGTCACACTCCCAGATGGCCAGAGAGTTGTCCGCCGAAGCAGACAACAGCCGCAAGGTCCCGTTGTTGTGCCACTTAGCGCTGTAGACCCAATCATCGTGATTCAGTAACAATGCCTCGAACGTCACCGAGTAGTCAGTGCCCTGGGCTTGGAATCGATGAGCCTTGTTGCTTGGGGATCTGCCCGGCAGGTATGCACCAGCTGTGGGATCTGACGCCGTAGCTGCCTGGGCAGGAAGTTCTCTGCCCTGGTGGATACGCCAGAGTCGTATGTACCTGTCCTGGCTAGCTGATGCAAGGAGGAGATCGCTGGTAGGGTTATCGGCCGTTTCAGGGGCAAAGTCCAGGGAATGGATCCAGCCATCGTGACCAGCCAATGTGGCGGAAAGTGTAAATTCCGCGTTGTCTCCTTCAATTGTTCCCACGAATAGTTGTATAATATTCCTCGTCCCGGCGCATGCGAGTACATATGTCCTGCCATCTTCACCCAAGGGGCTGAGGGCAAGGGCCAGGGGCAGGTATTTGGGGTTTATCTTGATGGTCTGGAGGACGCTGATCTGGCCGTCACGGAGGATCCAGATCTTGACTGTTGCATCAGCAGATCCGGTAGCGAATACTGTGCCCCTAGCAGCACCAGAATCACGGCCTTTGCCTACTGTCGCGATGCAATTTATTGCCCCCGTGTGGGCCTCGACGGTCTGTACGCAGGAATAGTTTGGACCTGCATTCCACAGCTTGACACTCTTATCGTCGCCTCCACTGAGAAGAAACTGAGTCTCATCTTCATTCCTCCTGGGCAAGAACCTGACAGCCTTGACGAGTTCTTTGTGACCGTTCAAAATGATCAGCTCGGCGGTGTTGGGAGTCCATACTGCAACGTTGACATCCGCCCCAAAGGCCACAACGTCACCATCAGGATGCCAGTCAGAGGCAGCTGTCTGCCGATTGGCGCCTATAGACTGGTATGAGGGCTTGTTGACCTCGATAGAGGGGTGTTGGGTGGTTGAAGTCATGATGCTGTCGCATGCATGTCTTTTATCAAGTGAGATGTTGCGATATTCGGGTTGATTTACTGCGGGTGATGGGTTATCGAATTCTTGTTATTTGGCCCAAAATGGCGACTGAAATGAGATACAAACGGTAATATACTTGGAGAGCGGGTTAATTGCCCGAGTTGCTTGATGATGGCTCACAATTAACATCATTTTGATATCGTGGTGGTTATTGACGAGTGAGTTTGCAAGTCGCTACTTCCAATTTTTGACTCGCACTGTGCATCAGCTTCACACTGTGCCAGCATTCTCCCGTTCAGGGCAGTCATGGCAGAAGGGAAGGAGCACCCCCGGATTGGTGATGATCCGCTTCAACGTCTCAAAATAAAGTTTCGCTACCACAAGTTGACGTCCGCAGAGCCGCATTGCGATACTCAGCAGCGATCACGGGTCTTTATTTCCAACTTCAAATCCTCTCATCGAAAGTATACCTCGACCAATCTCCGCAGAACACATCACATCATGGCTGCGACACCAGAGACAGAAACGCCGAAGCTGCCCATCACTGTTGAGTTCTCGTGAGTCTTCCAAATTGTCCCATTGCAACCTCGTCATCCTAGCATGCACTGTTCGTTGCAAGAACGAACATCGATGAAGATCATCTATGAGAGAGACGGAATGTTGGTCTAGAAAACGGTGGCCCAGTCTCGATGATGGACAACCACCTGAAGGGGAATATACCCGATGACACCAATCTCGTTGGTGAACGACCGCCCAGGGAGTAGAAGAAAGTCGCAGCATCCGTCTTCTAGAGGCTGTAGAATTCTGGGGATGCCTCCCAGCTTGGAACTTCTCTAAATCCGGAGGAGTTGATTTCATTGAAGAAAAGTTCTTATGCTGACTGACCTCAGGGGCGGACTCGAGATGCTTTTCTCAGACCAACGCCAACACAAGCTTGCCATACCCGCCCACGACAAGGACGGCAAGCCGGTCACCATCGCCTACCTTATTGGTCACCTCTGCCAGTACGTCATGAAGGACAACAGAAAGGAGCTCTTCGTTCTGGACAATCACATGTACGTGCTTCCATATAGTATTCCTTACCCCCTATCCTCTGTCCCCAAGTGGTGACCAAGTTACTACCCTGCTCTACCTCGGTAGATGCACGGCATTGCACAACCATGGTGACTGACGCTTGAGTCTTCTTCCTGTTTCCAGCCGCCCTGGAATCCTTGTCCTGATCAACGACGCGGACTGGGAGCTCGAGGGCGAGGAATCGTATGAGATCCAGCGCAATGACAACATCTTGTTCGTCTCAACTCTGCACGGTGGTTAGCTAGATGGTCCAGCTAGGACGACCGTCGTTCGGCAGTCCGGCCGTCAGCGTCCGGCAGATGTTCCGTACAGGAACACTATTGTTATCTTTGTCTCTCCCCCCATGCCCACATCTCTCGCGGAGACATTGAACCTTGTCATCCTGTCTGGCAGAAAGCTCTCAGTGGACAGACATGCATGTCTCTCGTTTCCCTAATTCGCCAATCCCCAGCTCCCCTGAGCTCTTTCTTATCCCACGATCATGCCTGCTCCGGAAGACACTCGCCTGGTCTGCCCGTCCGCGGTTTGCATCAACGTGCGTCAAGCGGGCATGGGTGATGCGTATTGGGTGGCCCGATCGATAGCTGCCAGTGGACAGATCCAATGCGGCTAGGGCTGAGTTATCGAACGAGCTCCTCGCTTGCGCACGAATCCTGGAAGCTTAGGGCCCAGACTGGGCCCGGCCAGACACAAATGCGCCCAGGAACGGGGAAGGAGGCTCGAGCAACCAGATCAAGTTAACGTTACCAACGTTACGTCGGCGGGATGGGGATAGGGATGGCTGCCCCGGGAAGACCATGCAGATGAGAGAAATTAAGCCTGGCTCATGCGCATGTGTGTCTGTGCATACGACGAAGCTTGGATCAGAATCCAGATCGATCAGCAAAATCTCTCCGCCGCTCGGTAGTGCCGCATGTCGTCGCATATCCTGGTGTGCTTTAGCTACTCTGGTGGTAGGAGGTTCAATGGTCTCCAGCCAGAGCATCCCCCAACTGAATCAATATCTAGCCCAGAAGGGGCAGCACACGCGACATCAACCACGTAGATGCTTGCGTGTATGTTTACTATGTCGACCTAGCAGAAAGTAGTCGCCGCCATCAAGAAAAAATGTTGGGATGACTCGGTGCCAGTGTTGCATCCTGAGGCAGAGGCGTTCGCCTCGACCTGCTTCTGCCACACGGTAGCGGCCGATCATCTGTCCTGTCAGAACAACAAACCCTGATGGATGTTGTGGCCCTTCTGGATCATCATCCGTGCTCTTGCAGCTCTCCGGCTCCCTTCAATCTTGCTTCCACCCCCAGGGGGTTATCGGGGCCGGGATGAGCACAGATGCCTCCTTCCACCCCCC
>LKEB01000044.1:217663-248311 GCA_003795295.1 Cytospora leucostoma | reverse complement strand
AAGGGTTTTTTCTTTCCCCTTCCCCCGTACAGATCTAGGTAGCACGTCGGTCGGTCGGCCGGCCAGCCAACCAAAGATTCAGATCCTACAGTCGATGTTCGATCTATTTCGGGCTTTACTACGACGTACCATACACAGATGTATCTAGTATCGTCAAGTATCTGCAAGCATCAGGGTTTCTGAAACTGGAGTTGCGGGGGGGAATTCGGGGGACTGGGGACGGTGGGGGACGGATATGTATGGTACGAGGTGCTTCCTTGTCGTCGCCCTCGCCTAGATCCCGTCTGCAGCAGGTAGACTAGGACACAGCGGTGAGGTCTTCCATGCAAGCCATGATCCCCCCCTTTCCCTCCAAGCCCAGGCACAGGCACACAGGGTCCGAGAGGTGAAATCGCATCGATTTACTTGTCTGGCTTGTGTTGAACATATTTTCGTTCCTTCTCGCCTCCTTCTCGCCCACCCACACCCCTCCCCTCCCCTCCCCAACCCATAGTCAAGCATCTACACTAGGTGGTATTGCATCGCGTAGTGAGTATTTCCGTGTGTGCCACTGCATATACTGTTCCGATCTCTGACCTATATCGCATGCGTGTTATTTTATTGTCCATCCGTTCGTCGTGACGGCGGTGAGGAGGGGTAGACGGGAAGGAAAAGCCAAAGCAACCTGCGTGCATGCGCGTAGCTGGGACATCTGGACAACAAAGCCCCCATCCCCACCTCCCCTCCCCCCTCAACACAACTATCCATCTTATACAGAGAAATTCCTTCCTGATTCTCTTGCTCCTTGTCCCTGTCCTTGTCCTAAGAAGCTTTTGCATACTACATATTATCAGAGGCGAGAGACATGCAGGTGCACGGTATAGGTATGCATATCGGAAAGACAAACAATAGGGAGATGTCATTGGCTGACGGGGAGAAGAGTGAGGGACGTACTATGTAGGTGCATCGGCGAAGAGAGAGAGAAGGGGAGCCATCCCGGTTCTCATCCGGCTACTCTACACTACATACATCTTCCTCCTAACGGGGGGCATGTATATCTTACCTACGTATCCCATGTTAGACGATATGATGTACCTCGTACCGTTGCCCTCGTTACATACGTTATATAAAGCGGTGGCTGTGTGGCTTGATTGCCCAGTTGGCCGCATCGCCCCTGACCCGTCGTCCCCTTCCGCCCCTCCCCCCTCCCCCCCCAAAGGCCTCGCTACATATCTCATTACCACCTAATCTTGCGGGACAAGTTAATCTATCCGGGTAGCACGGGGAGAGTTGGCTGCACTATAAACTAGAGCCTTTTCTGGTCTTGCATCCCCCGATCTTCTCCTCCCCTTTCCCGATCTGGATGGGGTCACCAAGCGCCTCTGAATCTATCTATGCGTATGATCGTGTGCGTGCGTGTGTGTGTGTGTTTGTTTGTGTTGCAGAGATGCAGAGATTGCAAGCAAGATTCTGCACCTTGGACGCCTCTTTTCTTTTTTCCCCCCTTCTCCGTGTTCCCTTGTTTTTGCTTGTTTCTCCATATTGTTACCTCGCATCGCCCTCTGCCCTTTTTGTCTCCGGTTTCCTCTGTGCTGCCCCCCGGAACGACACACACACACACACACACACACACCAGCCACACCTTAACCCTCCACTATCCCTTCCACCCCCGGGGGGCCCACCCACCCAATCGTATAATGTAGACGGGATGGACATGTGGGAAGCAGGAAAGAACAAAGAGGGTGTCGTCGAGAAGGACGCTCTGGGCGATAATGGATATACAGCAGCAGGCTAGCAACAACAACCTAACCTTGATTTTTCTGACAGGCTTCTGACAGGTCCCTTGACAGGAACATATTTCTTGGGGGGGGGAAAATACTCTATCGGCAGCCCGCCGTGGACCACCTTCCCTCCTCGAGGTTTATCGCAACGACAACGCCCCTTTTTCGTATCGTGGAGGAGGAGTGAAGGGGGATATAGCGTCACTTGCTGCTGCTGTCCCCCCCATCAACAAACCCCCGAACCTGGTGTAGTGGTATTTCGTGGTGACACACGACTGGTGCCCCTGCTGATGGCTGGTCTCGGGCCCGACGGGGTCTCACTGGCGTCACTGGCTCCTCTGCTGTCTGGTCTCGCGGTACTGTAGTGGCAGGATAGGTGAGAAGACGACATCATGATCGTCCATGAAACAGTTTCGCTGGTGATGCTCCTTTGTCACCCGAACCATGTTGGTCTTCCCATATCTCGAGACGGGTGAGCAGCTTCGGTCTTCTCGATCTTCCCTTAATAGGGGGTCTATCATGTTGTGTAGATCTACTGTGTGTATTATGAATCCTGCTGTATCATTAAGTAGAAAATCTTGCCCTGCTTCCCTCATGTCATTACAATATCAAGGAAGTCGAACTTGAGCTGCCCGAAAAGGGCAAGACTCCACCTTCTTCCTCCCCGAGCTCTACCCCAGACACATCTTGAAAGATGTGCATTCTCTTCCCCCCCCCCCTTCCTTCAAATTTACCACTCCCGTGGTCCCAAAATCAGTGCCCAATGATCGACACATCCCCTTCCCAATTACCGACATTCACAACCCAAGCGTCCGGAAGCGAGTGATGCTCATCTCCTCACAACACCCCTCAAACATTGACGTTTGACACATTGATGAATATTATTGGCATGCCCGTCTATAATTCCGTTACGCCGAAACCTCCGACGGCTTTCTGTGTGTCGTCAACCCCGGCGCTCTCACCATTTGATTTTCGTCTCCGACACTTGGCCTCTGCAGGTATATCTAGGCCCGGAATAGAAGGAGATACAGTACCCATTAGGATAAAAGTGTGGGACAAAGTGAAAGTAACATCATAACAGACATTTGAAACCCTAGATAATGAAAACGATATCGCTGTGGTAGAGTGTACATGAGGTGTATAGCCTTGGCTGCATGGCCTTGGGCACAGATGGGGCCCGTGGACGATGCTGTACATAGTATGTATATAGGCCAGCTCCAGCGAGATAATAAGAATAATAAAAAAGGGGGGGGGGGCCTAAGTAAATCAAAAGGTTGGGGCAAATGAGAAGAAGAATGCTTGGAATGTTGAGACACCGTGCCAGTCAACGGCGAGAAACACCCTGCCAGCCCAGCCTAGTAGCCGGGACTTGTGGATTGCGCCTTTGACCTCCAACCCCTTACCATACCGGGTATCTTCCCCTTTTGTCCTCAATAGTGCTCAACACGCCGTTCCTGATGGCTCCTGGAAATTGACAAACATGCTAAAACTCCCGCCAACCCGGCCTAGTAGCCAGGACTTATGCTGGCACCGATGAAATCCAATACCTGTAACTCACTAGGTCTCCCTCAATCTTGATAACTCCAAAGAAAATCAACCGCTGTGTCAAGGGGTCATCCGGCCCCGACCCCCAAATTGGCCCTTTTTGGTGTTCCGTGCAATATACTCCAACGCCAGCGATGGTATCATCTCAAAACGGCTCCAGATTTTGTTCATCTCCGTCGTGACTTCTACCGTCCGGACCCTCGTGTACTGTCGTCAACTTCTGGGCCTCTCTGCTGGAAATAAAAACGGATGGCTGAAGAGCTCAATGATACTGAGGGGCCCAACCCATGCTATACCCGACCGGCTGGGGAAGGCTGTGGTAGGGTTGCTGCTGTGAGTGATGCATTGGCATCTGAGCGTAGTGTGGTGCTTGGTGGTGAGCGGCCGGAGGAGGGAGAGCGTGGTAGTGTTGGTGATGCTGCTGCTGCTGCTGCTGCTGCTGTTGCTGCTGCTGCTGCTGCTGCTGATGATGATCATAGAACTGTGACCTGTAGGCAACGGCACCCATGTTGTTTGGATCAGGGCTCTCAGGTGTCATCTGCTGAGTCGTCTCCCGTCTCGCATCATGGGCAGTCCTGACCGCGTCCGGATCGTCCTTGATCTTGTCGGACTTTCCTCGCCCCTTGACGCCCTTGTTGCTGTTCTTGTACACCATGAGGTAGTGTGCAAATAGCTCCTTGTCCTCTTCGCTTAGCCTATCGTTATCGCTCCAGTTTTCAAGCCGGTATCGGATTTGTTGGAGGGTCTCTTTGTGAAACCCATTAATGTGATTCTGTGCGGGACAGAAGCAACGTGTTAGTCCAATGTTGTAGTTGCGGAGTAGGCAAGTGAGAGGGATTGTCTGTCTACTACTTGTAGCTTGCGGCTGACGGTTACATTGCGGTAGAACAAAGAGAAGACTAGACGTTACCTTCATATTTCCAATAGTGGAAAAGTCTTTGCCGCAGCGAGGTCCTCCAGCGTCGTAGAATTTGCATATCCACCTCCTCTTCTTCTCGTGGACGTTCTCAATATGCGGCTTGACGTTTCCCTTCTGCTTGAACCTCTTGCCGCACAAGGGACAGGGGAAGGGTCTCTCGTTGTTGTGAGTGCGTTTGTGTGTCTATCAAATTGTCTGAGCTATGTGAACTTGTAGAGGCGTCGTGAGACCCCTTTCTCACCCCTCTGTAGAGACGAGGGAGCTCTCTCAGGATCCAAACTCACCTGGAGGTTTCCTGCCTGCGACACACACACACCGCATTCGTCACATTTCTGTCCGTACGTTAGACTCCAAGCTCTTGACACTGGGGGATGATGCCCGCGATTCTTACGTATTTCTTGATCCCGTTGTGAGAGTTCATGTGGCTGATCTTCTGGGCTTTCTGGGCAAAAGCTCGATCGCAGTCCGGGAGATCGCACTTGAACTTTTTCGCAGGCGCATTAGGGGCCTCGGGCTTCTGGTTGTGATGTTCGCGTCAGCTGCATGGCGCTACGGTGTAGGTGAGCCGGACGAGTCCTACCTCTTCTTCTATCGGAGACTCTGCGGGCGCCGGTGACTCTACGTTGACCTTGACGCCTTCAAGCTCCATCACCTTGGCTATCTCCTTGAGGAAGAGATCCATATCAGTGTTCACTTCGTGCTGAAGACTTCCATCGATCTTTTTGAACGGTCGAATGGTCTTGGGTTCTTTGGCAGCACCATTTTGATCAGATTTCACTGCCGACACGTTCATGGTAGGGGAACGTCTGGTCATGCATTTGACTGAATAGGCTGCTTGACTGCTCCTCGAGTGCGTGGATCTGCTGTCTTCATCCAGTGGCGGGGTGGGCGGTGCCATGGGGCGTTGGGAAGGTCGTCCGGAGTTTTGTTGGTATGGAGAGGTCAAGACAGGCGAGTGCTGGCTATAAGATCCATATTCACCAAAGTGGCCTTGGCCGCCGTAGGTTGTAGCCGACATCGGTGTGACGGGGCTATCGCCGTAGGAATTAGCCACCACGTATTGGGGCGCCATGCCTTGTCGTTGAATAGGCGCCGAGGTTGGCATTGCCCGGGTCTCGTAGGGCATAACACTGTCCATCGTCACGTAGTCGGAGGCGGCAGTGTGCTGTGTCCAGCGGCCCCAGTTATGGGGAGCCGTAGCTTGCTGATAGGGAGTCATACCAGCAAGAGTCCGAGACTTCTAGTTCAAGAGGGGAGAGAGCGTTGCGGTTGTCTGACAGGAATTGTCTCAGCTGTCGTGACTCCCGGGATGATATACCGCTCTTCGATGTCGAATCAGACCAAAGGTGTTGTCGCAACGATTCAATCGTGTCCGTCAAGTATTTGACAGGACAGAGCAATGAGATATTGGAAAAGCAAGGGGACGCCAGGTAGGCAAGCGGGAGGGCCAGACGTCGATAGGGGATTGTAGACAGTAGAGAGCGGAAGGGTGACTTTCTTTGATCGAGAAGATGACCTACAGGAGGCTTGATGAGATCCGGGGCGAGAAGGCAAGGTATATCAACATCTGGCAGTTGGGGACAAGAAGTCTGGATGGGTGGGTGTACGATGTGTGCCCGGGGTGCGGCCACTTCAGATCTGAAGTGCCGTGCTCGGAGATCTTTTCCTACTCCCATGCAGAAAAAAGAGATTGGCGAGACTCTGGAAATATGTCAGGTACATGATGAGATGTACATGATGAGATGTGCCTCCACTGGGGACAGCAGGCCCTCGAGTGATGGGCACTGAACATGGGGGGCCCAAGAAGGTACCTTACACGCTTGGGCAAGAGTATCCACCGCCCGGCCCCTGACCCCTCCCCCATGCTACCGAGACATTCCCATGAGGCGTGTAATAATCTATACGTTGGGTACTGGGTACTGGGTACTGAGTATTGGGTATTGGGTACATGTCCGGTGAGATCGGAGGGGCGGCATCCCCAGGCACCCCTCCTCTCCCCATGCCACTGACTGGCCCCAGCCAGCTTCTGGATCTCAGGCACGGGACTCATTGGGGCGGGGGTTGAGTTGAGATAGCCGGTGGACCAGGATGAGAATTTATGTGGCCCTGATGGATTCGAGGGCAAGCAAACAAGGCCTGAAGCGTCTCTCGAGCGAATGTCATCTGCCACACACACCCACACGCATACACACACCCACACGCATACACACACACACACAGACACACAGAGAGAAAGAGAGAGAGAGAGAGAGAGAGCGCAGTACAGCACAGCAACCATGATGCAGAAGCTCCGCCTTCCTAGCTTGAGCGGTCAGACAATGCGTGGAAGAGTAGCAATGACACATGGCTGGCTGGCTGGTGATAGGCCTGTGAAAAGAGACGAGAGACAAGTGACGAAACAGGCCCTCTTCATGCCACGGCTCAGGGTGGTGGAATGGAAGGATGAAAACTCGGGACATTCCGTCACCAAGAAACTCGTCTTGGCAGTCCGAGCCGTGAGACATTGGCGAAGACAGGTCGGGCATTATATGTTTGGTTGACCAAGTCCGTAGTCTGCAATCTGCTAGAGTGGCTTGACTACCTTGGGTAAGTAGGTAGGTAGTGGGTTAGGTCGACTTCCATGGTGTCCATGATATCCATAGATGGCAAAGCCTCAAGAGTCTATCCGGCCAGTCAGTCCTTCGGCCCAGTCAGCCAGTCGGCCAGTCGTCTTGTCTGGAAGTGCCCGTCAGACTTGCAAGTCAGCGTCGTCAGAGACGTCGTTTCCAAAAGGTGTGGCAGCCAGACCATTTCGCGGACAAGGGTTTGGTTGGGCCGCGCTAAAGCATCGCCTACATGGCTAGGCGCACATCAATAATAGTAGAGTATTATATGGTGTACATGGTTGAAACGTCCGCGTTGAAGCCGGGGTGAAAGTAGAGACGGAAGTCGAAAGTCGAAGGGCAAAGGTGGAAGTGGGGGCAACCGGGAACGCTTGTTGTGAAGAAGATTCACAAGGAAGAAGAAAGAAAAGAAGACAGCAAAAGAGAAGGGGACATGTATGGAAGAAGTTGCGGACTGCCTCTGATTCTGACTCCAGTGCTTGCGGTGCTTGCAGTGCAGTGGCCGTTACTGCCGTTCGGTGGTTTTAATGGTGTGTCGTCCGTCGTTCGTCGCGGATGGGGAAGGAAGGCTCCTTGCAAGAGAATCGACAGGACGGGGTTGACAGGGAGATCCTTGCATTAATTGCTTCACTAAGGCGATTGTTTGAAATGCTCTGCTCTACGCTTGCCGTATAAGCTCACGCCCCACCTTCCTTGCAACGTCTCTCTCCACTAACGGGTAGTGTCGCGTCCACGGGTTAGTGTACTTTGTTGGAGGTATCTACCGACCTAGGTAATTCTTCACCCCACCCACGGGTCGGCTCAACCAGGCACGAACGCATATTACCTGGATATGCCCAGGTGCTTACCTAGGTACCTAGGTAAGTATCCGAGGTAGGCACTCAGATACCTTTGTATTTGCTTACATCACGAGCTGTGACACCAGCCAGAGGCGTGCATGCCTACCTACCTACCTAGGTAGATAGCCAGGCACATGCTATACCATCTGGCCTGTCGAACGTCAAACTCAAAATTCAGAAATAAAACAAAAATAAAACAAAAAGCCCTACATATGCAGGCCCAGATGGTCCGCAAAGTAACCCCATCGCAGGTTAGGTAGGTATGTGTCGAGCCTAGCTGATAACACAAGTACCATGTAATACTACAAAGTACATAGCTCCGGAGAACGTGGGGCACAGCAATCGTTCTCGACTCTAGAGACGCCACTCAGCCAGTCAGCGACAATTGAAAATCCCACCAGCATTGACAGCAAGCCACAGCATCTATCTACTACCTACCTGTGTAATAGTTCTGCATGTCTCTGCTCAAACTTGCCGCCACAGGTTATGACACGAATTATTTGGGAGTAGACCGGAAATATTCTTAGGTGTATACGGTACGTATGGTACTTCCTGACCAGCCTCGAGGAAATGAACATGAGAAGGATCTACGGATCCGTACTGATCTGATGTCGCAAACCCTTGGTCTTAGCCTCGTTCTTCCTACATATTGTCTGGCCGTAATGGCTATCGAGTTTTCAATCTGGCCTCTCGCAGTGAGCCTTGTTGACCAGGATCGGTGCAGCTGGTTCCTATGTGGTGCACAACGACAGTGTGGACCAATCTGAAGCCTCCGCGATGCTCAGTTCCTACATACGTGTACGGAAGCATACAGTAGGTCGAGGCAAGGGATGGAACCGAGGTCAAGTTCAAATGAGGACGAGCCTCCTTCCCGATGAGGTCGAAGTGGACACTACAGGATTTATCAGTGCCTCCTGCCTCCCGAGGTCCTCGCAACAACATCGAACAATAGGAAATACCCCCCTGTCCCCCCCCCACTCATTCAAGACTTCTTCCTCCTCCTTACGCAATCATATGCACCACGGGTATCTACATATATCCCGTGTATTGAACTGCCCAAGTGTCTGCTGATTCCCTCCCGTGCAACCCCCCCTCCCCGGTCCTTACTATAGGGCAGCCGTCGATCAAACACACATGCATGCAATATCGAAAGGTTATGAGCCGCCTTGCAGCGAGACCAAAGTCACGCCAGAAACTGCGTCATTGTCCGGCTCCGGCTTGCTTCGTGCAACCCTCCGTCGAGGTCCTCGGCAGCTTTGCAGCTTTGGCGGCCCTCTCCACCCCCATCCTACCCATCCACCCACCGGGCATCCTTCTTTACTTCCCCGTCGCATGCCAGATCTCCACACGCTGTCAAATATGAGCTGTCACTTCTCCCACCTATCGCATCGTACGTACATACATACTGTACACTTCATCACCTACTGTACAATACACTACGTTGTGGTACCCTGTACTCTTGCTTCGAATCTGGCAGCTGGATCGCCCGTGGGCCTTGACGGATCTCTGTTCATGTCTCCCCGGAGGCGGTCGACTCGGACGGCTACTGTATAGTATCATGCTCGTACTCGGACTCGGGCCATCCGACATATCGTGTACGAGACCGCCAAAGACGCCCTCGAACAGGTGCATGTCGCAGTGGCGGCTTACGAGCCCACACAATGAGACTTGTTTTCCCTGCAAGCGCCTAGTCCGAGATTCCAGTGGCATCCACGTTATCGATTTACAGCGTCTCGAGTAGCGAGAGCGTTAATGAGCCCCGGGCGAACAATGCTGATAAGGTCTATGCTGGCCATCTGTTTGACAGGACATGGCAACACGTACCAAAATACAGCATTTGCAGCGATGACAGGCCCGTCAGTCTGGCTACCGGTCGAAGGGTTCCGGGCCCGGCCAATCGCCTGGTTGGCCGTTGATGGTCATGGTGGTACGGCGGGGAAAAGAAAGGGTTTTTCTCTCCGATAACTAGACTAGACCCCTCAACGTCTTTCCTTGTGCCATCTGTCTGAGTGCCGCCTGCTACGACGGGATCGACAATTTTTCCCCGATTCGCAAGCCCTTCCCGAGAGTGAAAAGCAATCAACCAGAGATTGGTTACGATCCAGTGATCTTGCATCCTTGTCACACCGCCGCGATGCAGGCGAGGGCAAGCGAGCACTGCCACCAAAAGAAAGAGGATGGGATAAACAGGAGAAGCTGCAGTAGACAGCGTCGACCATCGATCCTCGACCACCGACACATCGACCATCGACCTTTGAATTGAACATCGATCCTCGACCATTGACCATCAATCTGACCAAGACCGTGTTGAGACACATGCAACGCTCCCCAAGAGCCAACTCTTGCTTCCCCCTTCCTCTTCCGCCTTCTTGCCTGCACGTTACAGCGCTATAACTGTCAAAGGGCCAAATTCGCAATGCAGACCCCGCGGGGTGCCGATCGAGTCCCCAAGGTACTATGTACTGTAGAGCCAGACATTTTCTTTCCCAGCAGGGCCTATCGTCCCCAAGCTGGATCCCGGTCTCCCAGTACACATGTCTACATAGTACACAAGTATCCAGGTACTTTGGAGTACCTAGGCACTGTGAGTCACTCCTGAGGTGATGGTGAGCATTTAGAGCATGTCCTGTATTCCTAGGTACCGCTCGAGCATGCTAGTATGTACAGATCCGTACTATAATAATCCCGGGTTCCTGGTTATCGGACGATCTAATCGGGTAAGTACAGATTACTATATCCCCATCTTATTGGATGCCCTGTTGAGCTTGACCTGCCATTACCCGCCGTCACCCACCACCGCCCTCCCATCCAGCATTGTTGTATTTATTTTATCGACCTTCACGCCGTAAGAGGTACTATCATCATTTCTCCACCCCGCAGGCAGGGTCAACAGGTGGTACCTGGGAGCCAGCTGCCGAGTACTACTGTACGCAGACACACATTCTCACTCTGGCTTCCTTTTCTCTCTCTCTCTCCTCTCGGACGGGGGCACACGTGGGTGCGTCGATCAGCGTTTCGTTCCGCCTTGCCAGGGCAGGAAGACTCTCGACCAAACAGCGTTCTACACTATCAGCTATGTAGTGTACCAGTCGTGAGTAGGTACCTAGGCAAGTAGTCGATCAGGACTCCTTACTACCTAGGTACCTTCGTATGTATCAGCAGCTTAATTGATGGGGCACGACATCGTTCCCACCACGACCCGTCCCGCTTGCTCAAGTCAGCTCAGCTGGATCCCCCGTCCGTCTGTCCATCGAGACGGGGGGCCTTCAAAAAGGGCAAAGAGGGGGCCATTCGGGAGGAATTGTGTGCTTGGCGCTAATACCCACATCATCTTACCACCTGGGAACTCACCCAGTCGCGATCTCAGCTGGAAGAGGCCCAGTCCGTCCCCTCGTCCGATCGAGCTGCCGTCACTTCTTACTTCCTGCCCTGCCCTGTGCGCGTGTGCGTGTGGCTCCTCCTGTTCTGGCGCCGGAGCCCAGACCCCCGCTGCCGGGACTTACCTACCCAATTGAGTATGTACTGATTGGATTCACTCATATTGATGTCAGATATGGTCTGCTCTGACCGACCCCTTCTAATTATTCCCCAAGATAATGCACGGGGCCTGGGATTGCAACATGGACATTCTCCTGTATTCAATATTGCCCAGGTCTGCTCCCTACGTGGACTGCATAAGACCCGGTGTGAACTCGAAGGCGCCTCCTTGCCGGCTGCAGGACAAGGTCTACGGCGCACGGCTATTCCCCCTCTCCCCTCCATCAAGGTGCTCGCTGTGGCGGCAGAGGAGTGGGAGGGAAAGGAAAGGAAGGGAAAGGAAACATCGTCATCGGATCATCGTCCGCCGGCAGGGCTGGCTCACCCAAAGCACAATCAGGCCCCCCGCGGATGTCGCCTGTGCCCATGTCTCCCATTCACGGCGTTACACGGAGGTGTGTGGTCCACCTTCTGCGGCGCCTTGCCGCAAACAGCTGGTCTGTCTCCCGGCTGGCAGGCATGTCGCTCCCCGGGCCGCACTTTGCCGAGGTGCTTGGGGGGAGGCCAGGGTTGCTGTCCATCAGCACCAACCTGGTGCATTGCTGGGCCAGTGGATGGGGGGCCCAGACAATGATGCGAGGCACCAGGGCTTTGGTGGCACGGCCTTGAAGGCCCTCGTCAGGGCCCCATCCGCCCCTTGCAGCGGGAGGCAGATTAGCGAGACCTAGAATGAACGACTTGTGGGCCTCCAATTTGTTTTTGCTGACAGGGAAGGAAGATTACGGAGATGCGATCCGGTCGGTACTAGTACCGTCACCAAGTGTTGTACATTATCCCCCCCCCCCGGAAGAAAGGTATGGGATCATTGTGAAACAGAGGGGCGCTCCGGGGCTGCGTCCAACCTACATGGCATAGACTACCTAGTGTATGACTTACCTACCGGCCACGCAGTATCAAATATTGCCCGCATGTCTCCGATGCGTGGTCTGCCCACTCGAATATACGAATGCGAAGCAATCCCAACAGCAACGGCATCTGACAGTGTCGATCAAACAGACATATTCGCTGGCATGGCATGTTGTCGACAAACAGAGTGCACCGTTCAATATACTATGCCGCAAAAAACCAAGCGGAGGGTCCGGGTTTGGGCCTCTTACAGAAGCCTAGCATCGCGGCCCAAGAAAACCCTTTCCTCCCTCGCCTCCACCGCGGCAGCGCGGGATAAATCCGCGTTAGGTGAAGCAGATTGGACTGTCGTGTGAAGTCATAATAGGGAGGGGGCGTTCGTCCTTCACCACGCGACCTGCCGCCTCACTGCTGCAAGTCAACCATGCGGGGCTACGAGCGGATTACTACAGTGCCTTGACATCATCCATGAACCTAGATATGTACATACAGACCATGCGCGTATGTATGTACGATTATCCGAATACGACCGGTGGTTCGAGATCGGTCACCTATCACATTTCCCAGGGCCTGGGCTCAACGCTCGCACACAGGCATCGTACAGGTCTCCTACATCCCAAGATTGAGAGGACACCCACTCACCCACACACACACAAGACCGCTACAGGAGAGACCATTCCTTCTGCAATCTAGAAGACTTCCCTTCCGCGCGATTCCCAGCCCGCCCTTGCCGGCCTGCTGCTCGCCGGCGCACACACAGACACACACTCTCACACACTCTCCGGCCCAGCGCCCCGGTCCAGTGTCACATTCCGGAAATGCCGTGACACTCGTCAACGGTTCGATCCGTCTGGTAGCAGGGACAGTGAGATCGAATGCCACGCCGGATACCATGGCGTCTCCTTCAAGTCGGATTACTATGTATAGATATTGGTATGCAAGAGTGGGCTCAAGTGAGGAAAATCCCTGTTGTCGATAAGAAACGAGCGGCACAATGAGGTTTGTGGACTTGACCTCCTGCCAGAACGGTTGCACCCCAAGAACGATCTCGCTCAGCAAACTCGCGCGAGGCCGACGGTGTGGTCATCGCGATGCGCTCGCTGGATGCTTTGTCGCGAGCTGCTGGATTAGCCGGGGCGATCGTGCAACATCGTGCACCCGCCAAGGGTAAGGCCATACGTCCTTCCATCCGGCCGCTGGGATGAGACGACTTTCTTCCTCCTCTTTGTGGTAACCGAATACCAGTCTATCTACGCGCCTGTCGTGCAGGATAATCTGGAGACCTAACGGGCTGAGGGAGAAGGGCGGCTGCTCTGGTAAGGAGGACGACTCTTGGGAGTCGCCATCTGGACATCGCCGGCGGCTGGGGCCGAGGCTGCACGGCCTTTCTGGCTGGGTCTGTATAACTGTGTAACGCTAGACCCGCAACAACGCGCACATGTCAGCCGTCTCAGGGATGAGGGTTGTGTACGAACGACGTCGTTGGGGTTCTCGCAGTCTCAGGAGCCGTTCATTGCCCTACCCTTTGGAGTTGGGTTGTCGGGGGGGTGGGAGGGCTTCGGGGCACTATTCTTTGCCATCGACGTTGCGATGCGGCTGCAGCCGGGCCGTATCTAGGTACGTACGCGACTGATGCCATGGATAAAGCATGGTCTGATCAGAGACCACGACGGAACGACCTGTGATACTGACGCCTGCGCAACTGAGCCATATGGCACTAATCTGTGTTGGGCTGAAGCGATTGGCCCGGTCAGCCTCACTACCTACGATGCCACGAGGTGATACAGAAGTCAGTGGCAAGGCTTCACAGGCATATTAACTTCCCCCTCGGTGTTCGCGGCTCTTTGGTAGTGTGTATCAGCCCTACGATGTTGTGTCACCTCTTTGTGCATACTGGGCGCATCGCACCAGACGTCGTGACTCCAAGCGCAGAAAGACGCCGTCAGCTGGCGTCTGCGAATCCACCTTGTGTCCGACGTCGAGCACGATGATGGTTGAGGAGGAGCCCTGAAAGTGTCACACAAGTTGCGCTTTCTTTAACTCTCTTTCTCGCTCTCCGTAGCAGGTTTCCATGGGTTGAATGCGATGGTCGGCCCGGCCGGTCGCATCACCGTGGTTCATGGTGTGTGAAATGCTTGTTACGCGTAAAGAGCCTGACCTGGTTCCCTACCTACCGGTACTCACGTCTCTCCGAACCTCGCCATCATAGTAACCTTATAAGGTCGTCTCCGGCCTCTTCGTTGTATGACAAAGGCTACTCAGCCTCGGCAGCCCTGGAGTTGCATACGCGATTTGTCGCCTTGGGTTCATCGCAATTTGGATTGTCGTGGGGCCCCTCTCACCTTGTCCCAACCCCATCTGCAGCTACCTGCCTACCTTGATAGTCACAAGATTGTTGAGAGGGGATCGTCAACTCACTTGCACACAGTCCCGAGGCGACTGGAAGCCTGACTCTGGAAAGCCGACTCTCGTCCTAAGGCCAGCCTAAAGGCTGTGCAGGGGAATAAACTCATCCCTCCTCATAGCTACCGGTCACAGACGTGCGGACAATCGGAGTCTGGGCTTGCCGGGTCCTGAGGTCGGGGTTCGTCTTGATAGCACTCGTAGTATAGTGGTCGGGATTGGGCACCCCATCACGGACCAAAGTTCCCGTCGTTGAAACGATCGAATGAGATACGACAGTCTGAGCTGGAGGCAGTTGCAGCGCCATATATCCCGGCCACTCAAGTGCTCCCTACTTTGCTAAGGATAGTACCCCATCACGGTTCGATATAAATAGAGCGGAGCCAAAGGGTATAGTTATATATGAGGAGTTATGTATGATCCGCAGGGGAACTCGGAACCTTCGAAACAAGCAAGCAAGCAAACAAGCCCAACCAGCCGGTTCCGTAGCTCTCATGTCTTGGATTGTTCCTGATCCAGACACCGACGTGAATTTGCTTCCTCTGTGGTTATCAAAACCCAGCCTCTATAGCCGCGGGAACGGCCCGAAGAAGCAATACTTAGCTCAACGGTCGTCAAGCACCCCCCCCCTTCCCGCGCGCCTGAACAAGCCTCATATCCAGCGGCCGGGACGCGCCACGGGATGGGGGGGGGGGGCGCCGCCGCCAGGCCGTGGTGGTGCAGGGCTAGGCTCTCTAAGAGGTCCATTTGATCCTTCCCAGGGTTCTCGTGCTACGATGATGAGGAGAGACGGTTGCTCCCAGTTGACTTGATGGCTTGGTCATCTCCAGACAGATCAGAGAATATACCACTTCCATATATGAGGTTGACATTGCTACATGTGAGGATACGTAACGTTGAGGCAAAATTCTCTTGAGGTAGTTCGATGTCTCTTAATAGGCACTAATCACCGGTATGGTTGACTCGCCGGGCATGTCATTCCGGCTGATGCATATCTCCACGTCCGAGCTGTGTTTACCCGTACGATGGCTGATTACTTGCAAGTATATCCGCGAACGTTACGACATATTGTACTGCTGAGGGAGGCGGTGAACATCCCAGGAGAAATGGCTGAGTGTGGGTATTCGCATGTGGTACAGACGAGGCACATACATAATACTCAGTAGTCCGATCATGAGGCGATTGCTTGACACGGGATCATTTTTTGTGAGAAGCTGCTGTGCTCCACTTCGTTCTGCCTCCTTCAATCGAGACGTGCACGAGAATGCCGTCTGCTCGACACACGGCCAGTGCTCAAGTTTCGCATGCTGTGACAACCTAGCTTGTGCTGATACTATCTCAAGGATTGATATGCGCTGATTTCTGGGTTTTGGTCTGTAGGTATACGGTCGCGCAATGTCACTGGACAGGCTTCTACTTGATACTGGATTTTTCCTGGCCGTGAAGAATTACACACTTGGGCGCTGCCATATCAACATGGCTGGAGAATTTCTGAGGTATTCACAGGCCACCTATAGAGGAAGAGCAGATTACAGGTTACTGCCTTTGGTTGATACTCCGAAGGCACATAGTTATCGCGCAGTTATCCCATCTCCAAGCAGATCTAGCGGGCTCTCCAACAACATTGAACTTGATTATGGAGAGGAAGTTCCAGAGATCGACTCAGCGCAATCATACGCAAAAGGCGGATCATGACCTCACAGGCTATATTATCTGCGGTAAATGCATATTGAGAGTGATAGAGAGAGCGCGGGACAAGCTGCCTCAGAGTCGAATCTGGGCTGGCTATTGGGGAGTACCAGTGTAAGCAACCCTCACACTGCTATATGCGAAGCGGCATCTGTGAACACTAGGGTACGTGCCGCTGCCTCGCCTCCATGATATTCCCAGTTACACACGGCTGTGAACGATTAGCAGGGGTGCTTACTCCGTGCTGGCGATGTTCAAGGTGTCTCTCGCAGGTTACTGCCTGTTCATCTATATGATATACTAGGCTACATAGTAGTTATGGGGATTGATGTTATAATCAAGTAAACATATTGTCAGTCGCATTACAACTGCTTTCCAACAGCCTGTGAGCAAGGACACAGAGGATGTCCGGCAATAATGATAGATGAATATACTTGGCCACGCAGTCTTATCGAAAGTCCATCGACCTCGAAGATTCAGGTATAGCTTGATCGATAACTGACCGGCTCTAGATGTATTCAGCAAAACCATTGAAGCCGAACACGATCCATCTTCTCAACCCTAGGGTAAACCACATAGATATCCTTAACGACTTTCGAGTCTATCCGCACTTCAAAGATGGCCCAAGAGGCAATTGACGACGAGCGTCCCCTCCAAGCGCAGCACGCCCGCTTCCCGGAGACCGTTCAGCCCGCGCGCAACCACCAGAACGATCTATCATTGGGTCGGACTTACCCTCTCACAGCGGGATGGCCTCCACAGCGTGCTTCTGGAGGCCAAGCAGATGCTGCTTGGCGAGACCTGCTGACGTCTCTACGCCGAAGAGATGAACAGCGTCTTGGCGATGGCGCTCAATATGTGGACATCAACGATCCAGCATACGGCGCCTGACAAGGCGATGCTCGAAAAACGCCTCCTCTCCAAGCCGTGCAGGTGGGAGTTCTACCTGGGGGCTGCCCCAACGCCGCCGAGGTGGCCAAGGATTCGAAGCGCCATGGCGTTCCCCGACCAACCATGCGCAGTGTGCTCTTGGTAACCGGGGCGGCGCTCCCTGTTACCCTTGGGGAGGATAACGTTCGCCGAAGCTCAGAATCCTCGTGATATCCGGAAACTCGGGAGATCAACACCGCTTGCGGTATGGGACCACAGGACGCCCTTCCATGTAGAAGTGCCCTCACGAAATTGCTACCACATAACTCCGTCAGACTTGGGGGACGATAGCAGTGTCTTGAGGGAGTAGGGCTTCTCGGGTAGAGTATGACGGGGTGTTTGGTTCCAGGCGCGACTATTCCAAGCTGAAATGACATATCACAACGGCGATTGGATCATATGTGGTTTGTGAGAAGAGCGCAGGAAGGGTGAGCAAAAGTCGAACTGGAACCTTCATGGCGAAGATTCCTTTGATCAGTCGCTCGATGTTCCCAGTACCTAGTTTCGCTTCTGCTGAAGATATGTGCCAGGCCAGTCACGATCTACATCTACCTAGCTACTAAATTAGTACTAGTGAAGTAAGCAGGAGCCCCTGAGAGCTGTCAGTATATAGTAAGCCTATGTACTATAGACACAATGGTATAAGGTACTCGGTGCCAACTGCTTGATAGCCACGCTGAACTAATTTTATGAAGCCGCATTGTTGATGGTATTAAGGCCGTTGCCATAGGGTTTCCGCATGGGAACCTTACGCAAGACCACAAGTATGGAAGTCGTAGAAACATCCAAGAGGTGCTCATCTTGGACAGGTGCTACAAGTACATCCCATTGGCGATACATCAGTCTAGTTTATGCCAAATCGAGGTACAGGCTTGTGACGTTGATATGGAAACCCACTTTATGCTGAGATACCGTTGCGACCCCTATGCCCCTATCCTTCAACACCAAACATCTCCTACCACTACCTAGTGCCGTAGCCGAGACCAATAACATTGCCAAGGCCACCGGCACAGAGAGATTGCCTTGACCTTGGGAATAATCTAAACATGGAACGGGCGAGTGTGCAGTCAGTAGACGTTCATATCATGCCAGTATAATCCCGGGATGGTTTGGAAGCATGTCATGGACAATGGACGACTCAACCCAGCCGAAACGCTGTGAAGAGAGACCCAGATGCCCATTGGCTCTTTGGAGATTACCAAAGAAGATAGCTGGAGAGTATGAGCAATGAGGAAGCAAGATATGGAAAGAGGTCATAGAAGGCGGATCGAGTTCCATGCTTGGATATTATCCACCAGAATCGTCCGCCTTGTGCCCATCACCACTCTGACGCCATTCCAGCTGGTCCCATGCCTTTTCTTTAGCGCCCAAACAGAAGACTGGCTCGGGAAGACAATAAGGAGTTACTGGTTTGGACCTTGGCATATCCCGTAGGAACGTCGGGCCCGTCTCCACAACTTTGGTACAGAATGTCAGGTCCCCCCCCTCCACATCAGCCAAATCCTCGCGATTGGCAATACCCTCAACGTATCTAGCCGCCATGCCAGACGCGTCACTTCGAAGTATCACCAGTTTTCTTCAACTGATAGACCCCAGTTGACCGAGCCGGGTAGGACCTAAGCCAGAGGGAACGTGTTATCTGCATCCGCTCCCAGTGCCCCAAGGTCTTCTCAGCCTTCCACCCTCGGCGAACGTGCAGTCCTCACAGCCCACACTCAAATACGCCAAGCTCTGTAGACACAGCAGACTAGCCAAGTCCAATTATTAGTATCACTCGGGACATAAGCCTTTATGCAGGAACACATAAGCTGTCCTCCGAGTGCCATGTTCCATATGCCGTTGACCGCGATCCAACATAGCCGTAGGGGTCACAATCGGTCAGCCAACCCCGAGACAACACTTGCACATCGCCGATATTCCGCCACTTGGCGGGGGAAGGCGGGGTGGGAGCTCGCTTCACCATGGCGCGTCATCGCTGCGTCTGTTGATGGTGGCCCGGATGTCCGCCCTTCAGGTGCTCGACAAATGGACGGGGTGGCAGAACAAGCCGGAGGGCCGGCCAAGAAGAGCAATGTCAAGGTTGACAGAAAATATATATACCCCGCTATCATTGCACCTACTTGGTGGATAGATACACATCACGGGAACGATGCTTCCAGGTGTACAAGACTGATGTGGACCGGTCGACATCCGCCTGGGTGTCCACTTGGAGCATCCCAGGCTATGACTGGCCATCTCTTTGGTCCAAGTACCTGCAGAACATCGAGTCTTAAGAGGTTCGCGAGACAACCCCTGGCAGGCACTCGTTCGCCACAGCCCTAGGGTGAGAATACCTATCGGAGATTTGGACCTTGCCAAGGTGACGAGGAGACACTACCTGCCCATGTCCTTAGGCACACAGGCTGACAGGCTGACAGGTGCTGGAGGGCGAACGGTTGCATAGTTGAGAATCGAAGAAATGACGGCTACGGTCGGACGGCAACGGACGGCTCATTGCAATCGTCCTGCCCTGGTACCGTAACCCACTGCACAGCTATGACGCAGATTGTCACGAGATGCCTCATGGACAGCCAGTGATTTCCAATCTGCCACTGCAGAACGAGATGCAGGTTACCCAGTAGACCTGCATGACATACGCTCACTATATTGTTTTTGGAACTGCACGGGACCGTCCGCAATGGACCAGTAGTGGTGCCGGAATGTCGGAGACAATGCAGGTCGCTCGATCGGGCTGCGCGAGGTCATACGGCCAAGCTTTCCCTCCATTGGCGTACACCTGAGCTCGTAAGGTAATACGGCCTCATGAGGGCCATTGGGTTTCGCGCCTGCACAGTTAATGAGCGGCAGCTGACGGCCCTCGAATGATTGACACAGGACGGCTCACAAGACGTCAATACGTCCTGCTCTGGCCCTTTCATCAGAGACAAGATACTGGCGCTCTCGCATGAGGCTATGGGTAACCGGAAACTCGCAGGCGGTACGAGGGAATGTGGCGGCAATGGCCATGCAGCTCCAGCCTGTCATTTGTGACGGACCACTAAGACCCGCATTCCCTGACAGAGATGCACGTCTTTGTCCAGACCCGAAGACGGTTCTGCTATTGCAGGACATCGCTTGCTGCGTGATCATCCGTATAAAGAAAGGATGAGGGGTTGCTGTCGAGTAGTTGGCGGCAACCTGGAACAGTTTCGAGCCACAACCCTCGCCCATACCTGCTTGATATATGTCAAGTGACACACAGGTTTTGATCGTTCGAGTGGCAAGCAGAAGGTATGAAGCACTAAAGCTCCGATCTCCTCAATATGCGCAGTAGTTGTACAAGCAAATGAACGTAGAACAACGTAGGAGAGCGGGCATGCCACAGCATCCGTACAACACAAGGAATGTGTCTAGCCCTCACTGAGTCTCGGGTTGTGAGACTCACACCCTGTCATCAAGCCAAATGTTGGGAAGCCTCTTGGAAGGCCCCAGCAGCCTCTAGGCACTCGGTGGCACAGTCACATGCCATTCCACCAGCTTTCATCGAGGGTCTGTGGCTTCGTAGGAGCACTACCGTGTCTAGGATGTGCCGCGTTCGTAGGTAAAGCCTCCCCTCATGGTGCCCCCTGGCGCCAAGCATCGCCATTCATGAGTGCCCTGTCGGTTCTATCCGGCGGGATACTGTATGGTATGGCCGTTCGGACTACCAGTTCAAGGGTGCAGATTGCCCGTAGAAGGTTCACGTAAGACTGACTGAAGTTTCGTCAGAAGTCCGCCCAGGAGTCCTGGCTCTTGAGTGAGCAAATCGATCACATCATTGGCGGCGAGGTCCAGCTTACGACTCAACAGCCAGAGTTTTGAGTCCGCGAAATGATGAGGGACATGGTATTCCCTGAGACATGTTAGAGGAGGTCGGTTGATGGGGAGGGAGACCGGCCTGACCGGGCAGACGTTATGTTCCACAAGGGTGGTCAGTTGCAACGGGATAGCCACCGTAAGCCTATCCAAAAATCAGCCCTACGAGCCGAGGCTTGACGCCCCCTGAACCCGAGATTCAATTCTCCGAAATGGAAGGGATCACGACGGATTGTCAACGTGCCAGGACAGCTCCCGCCAGTCCGATGTTAATCGAATGCCGTGGGTTGTTTTCCTTGGATGGAGGAAAGCTGCACCTGGCCACGAGGTGGACGAGGATGACTAGCATCAAGCAAATTCGTTCCTCTTGGTAGCGAGCTGCAGTACTCGGTGTGTCTGTGCCATTTTCCCAAGGGACTGTTAAGAACCGGTATGCCCCCGGGAGATGCGTCCTGGATTCATATTCCACTGGACCTGATTGAAACATGTGCTACCCGCAACACACGAGGCCTCGAACCAGTTGCAGTGAAGATGACAGGCTTGCCACTCTGCTTGAGACTCTGTACCGGAGCGCTTTAAGCAGCAGCGATAAGGGAATAGCTCAAGGTATCATCATGTCTGAGACAGAGCTGGCGAGCAAGGAGCCTCAGCTGCGGTTGTGAAGCGTTCCACTGCAGGTGGTAGGCGACAGGCGAGCAGCGCATCATCTAGAAACAAGATGGCTTGCCCGCAAAGGTAAGGTGGTGTATGTGCCTGGGCTCTCTGGGCCTAGACTGACCACTGCTGTTGGATGTGATCAGCTGGTGTAATCACTGTCAGGACGACCAGAATGTAAGGATATAGTGAGTGATAGGGACGTCGTCGTCATCAGCTGCAGCAACGACGAGTCTCTGAGCACCCAGAACTACCATCGAACCCATCCCGGAGTCAATTCCAGATAAAATAAGTAGCTGGAAGGGCATGTACAGCCGACCCCGGAAGGGCAAGGGGCGTCATGAGACCTTCTTTCCAACAGCTAATCCTTGAGCTACCGTACAGCTGGAGGATGGAAAACCACAGGTACCGATGCGGCTAAGGCAGCGGCTGCAGTCGCGATTGGACGCTAATGATTTGGATGCAGGTTAAGCCAGTAGTAGTATGTATATACTACAGAGTTTATAGCAATTGGAGGAGACGTAGTACACGGTCAAGAGGGGCTGGAAGACAACAGCTGGTGATACGCGGAGCAGCAAGCTTTGATGGAAGTCGACTGTGGAACGATGACAAAACGACCTGTTATTACCATTGTGGCTGCCATATTGTGTATTGCGTGTTGAGGTCTGCAAGGAGAGCGAGAGTTACATATTTGAGGTGAAGACGGGATGTCGGTGGAAGAGACGACGAGTGCCTGGACCACTTTTCTGCCACGCGGTCCTCTCGCCCCGGGGGCATTTGAGTTCCTTCCTTATCCAACCCGCTACTCGATCAGCAGGGGTAAACTCAATGGCTGCTGCTGGAGCGAAAGAAGGAGACCACAGTTGTACTATGTACCTGGGTACATAGTGATGTGTGACCGACCATACAGGATGGAGGGATAAGATCAGGGAGTTAGTTCTCTGTCCTCACGACAACTGCCATGGAAGCCTCGAAAAGTCTCGAACCAAGGGCACAAATTCGCGCGAATTGGCGGAAGGCCAATGGTTCTCATTGCCAATTTCCAGAGCAGCCCTGCTTTTCGATGTGAGCAGTGAGAAGAGTGGAAGTGGGTGACGTCCGCCCAGATATTCTTTTACACGGTATCAACCTTGAATGATGTTTGGTACCTGGGTACACAATTACCCCACCAAGCTGCAGTGGGGTCCACTCAACCACCCTCCCAGTGCGTGCTGTCAGGCCCTGTCCATGTCAACCCTGGCTGACCCCCCTCCATCCCCCTCCACCCCCCCTCCATGCAAACTTGGGACCTGTCTGCCCCGCTTTCTATACCTCGAGGACCTCGGGAGGTCAACAGTCACCGCGCGGCAGTCAACCATCAATGGCTTGACAACGATCAAATGATATTTATTTGTACTGTGCTACCTCTGCAAGCTAACATCGGTAATATCTCGAGACTTCGGGAAAGCTTCACACCTCAATGGCTCCTGCTTGCCGTGTTGCTTGACGGAAGCAAGCTTGGATTTCCGCAGACTCCGGGGCTTCACCCTCTTGCATGTTCTGCGGGGAATGCCCATGCGACGCGCTGGCTGATCTCGGAGTCGGCTGACATGTTGGTTAGCCAGGACAACCTGCGGAGTACATACATATCGGATACCTGCCAGAGAAGACTTTGCTGTTACCAAGCAATGCCGATAGTATTCTCAGCCAACTTCTGGAGCTTCCGGTTGGGTTTTCTCTCTACAAGCCTCAAATCAACCCTGTTGGACTGGAAATAACACCTCATGCCTTGCAGGCAGAAGTTACGTCCTAAAGTCTCCCCCAAGCTTGGTGATCATGAGAGGGCAGATCACAAATGCAAGAAGCTCAGAAAGCTGCAACTTGCGCAAGGTCCGAAGAATCGAAGCAGGCGAAGCCTTATTTCAACTTCCCTTGCCATGTATCGACGTACGCAGTAGGTGTGCGGTAGGTGAATAGAGCTGTGCCGGGCCCTATTTGGTTGTTCCAGCGACCATCAATCATCAACACCAATGAGCTCCAAATTGGGTATCACCGAGTCAGGACAGAGTTGGGCTATCCTGTTGCCTAAGGAAGCCGAAGCTCAAGCTCTGACGACTCGTGCTGAGTTTTGCAATCGCACCGTCCAAGATGGGAGGCTCTCCGGGGGTGACAGTATTTCTGAGGATGATTCATCTCCGTTCAGTGTGGCCCTGATACTGCCTCGACTGTGCCCGTCCGACCGAGGCTGGCGAGTGCGAGTTTGCGGATACCTTCATCTATGCCGACCAAATCTGCTCTTAGTATACCTCAGTTTTAGGGTCATAGGGCGGAGATTGTCAAAGAGGTGCTAGGCCGATGCCTACTTTTAGGTAATTGGGTCCCACGGTCTTCAAATGTTCAAGACCCCCGGAGGGCATACTGGGTCGGTCTTCGACGGCGGCAAAGCCTACCCGTCAGCCAGGCCCACGACACACGTTGTGTCGGGCCATGATCTGATCGCTGTCTATGTGGGCGCCCGTGTTCCTGTCCTTCCACCCACGGGTTGTCGCCGAACTGTTGAAGAGATGCGGACGACACTGACCCTGCCAGAACGGTTTCTATACGCACAAGACACAGTAGGGCACTGCATAGGAGCGAGGAAGTAGCCATCTGGACAATCTGGACCCTGCAGGATCGGGTCGCTCAGCAGATCAACCGGGCCAAGCAAACAAGGCGGCCCTCTTCCTCTCGAGCCCTCCCTTTTTGACTTCCGCTGCCGAGTCCACTTAGCGCCTGCCGGCGTCTCAAAAGAGGGCACATGATTAGGAGGCCCCGTTCGGGCGGGTCAGAGTGATGGACGAACACCACCTCGAAGACCTGTGGGATCCGCCAGACCTAACCTTTTTAAATGACAGAGGGGAGTTGTACCTGCCGTCATCTTTACATACAGCCGCGCTATGGTACATTTAGTCCTATGTAGCCCTGCAATGCATGTCCTCCCGCCCAAGGCCCGTCCTTATGAGTGCCGGTGCTTTAGTAAGCCGGATAAGTACGGGTATTATACCGCATAGACATACAATCCAACACCACGAAACATTTGCTGAGGAAATCAATTCCTATATGTGCCCGACGGCATACTGCTGGACTGGCAAGTCATGGGCAGGACCTTCTAGCAGAAGAGGCCAACGACTTCTGGAAAGGAACGTCACAAAGGTCATTCATTGTAAAGGTTACCCGGGTCGACAGTGAGGAGAAGAGACAAGAAGCTGATAACGTACCCCAACAAGTCCGAGGCCCAATGGTAGATATAGAGAGTTCCTATTTCTAGCACGCGGTACGATACACACAGCAGAAGATCATTTCCTCAAGTGCCTCGTGGGACGTTGAAAGACCAAAAAGAAAAAGGGGCATCTCTCAAACAACCCTTCCAACAGTGAGGCTATTCGCTCCGCACCTGGGTAGCTAGCAACCTAGGTGACTGGGTATTACCTAGGTACCTATTTATTACGAAGTATGTACCGTACTCTGCGGGTCCGTAAACTGTGCAAATTGCAGATACCTACCGTAACCAAGGGCTACCGCCCGCTGCGGTACCACCTGTACCTACCTGTCCTAGCAGGCTGTCTTCCTAGGCAGGTACCTAGGTAGGTACCTGGCTATCCAGGTACCTGAGTAGGTATTTACTTCTCAGAACACCTGGGCACACAGGCGGCCAGGACCAGGGTACGTCACTGCAAGTCGACGAGGTCACGCACCCAGAACGGCGCTAGCCATCATCACACGATGCGTCCGCAGTGCAGCTCAGCGCAACAATCCAGTCTCGTCCCTCAAAACGAAACGAGGCGCCAATTTCCAATTCCCTTCCCACATTACCTTTTTGCACACAGTACGTCCTGATATTCGGAACCCGTTCGCCAAACCGTGTCGTGTCGACTGTTGATTCAATTGTCTGCTGCGGTGTTTGAGACATTCCTTTTCTCCAACACTTTGATTCGCAACCACTGCAACCACCACCACGTTGTCGACCCGTTTCATCACCTCCACCTCTTTTCCCACCTTGACCTGCAACGACCTGAACCAAGCCTGAACCTCAGACTCAACCTCGAATTCGACCGCGACCGCGACAGTGACCCGCGCCCGCGCCCGCATCCGCATCCGCATCCGCACTGCCACCGTACTGTACCGTATCGTACCGTTCCTCCACCGTAAGTCCCAGCTATACCTCAAGCTGCCCCTGCCGGTAGCCTCGCGAGCATCCTCTCCTTCGTCGTCGTCAAGCATTATATCGGACTTCAATTTTTTGACGCCAGATAGTCTTGGACCTAAGAACCAATACAATACGCTCTTAGTTCCCCCGCCTGCTTTAGCCGTACCGGCCCCTCGAGTCTTTTTACCCCTCATCGACCAGCACACCAGCGTTCGGCTCGACATCTCTCGCAATTCGAAGTTTCGACCCCTCGAGACCAGAGCTCCTGTTCGCGTGTAATTGGTAAAAGACCATTAGACCTCGACCAGCGTGTGAGATCGAACCAAGGCTCTTGTTGGCCGTATCCAGAGCATCGTGAGTAGCTTTTCCGTTTTTATCATTCATTGTCCTCTTGCAAAGAGCCAATGTCCTGCCCAAACCCCTCCACTGTTCCACCTTTGTCACCCCGAGAGATTGTCACAAAGGACTGTCTTCTTCCTTTCTCGGCATCTCGATATGGTCTCGTGATGAAAGCACTGGCGTCTGCAAATATCCTCAGCAGATTGCCAGCCGCCCCTGCACCTTCTCATCCAGGTTGCTTGTGGTGCGTATCCAAGAGTGCACAGAAAGTCAAACTGCATGGCAGTACTCTAGTCGTTGCCCGCGAGAAGGCTCAGGTCTACAGGGCTAGCATGGCTAGCATGACAAAAGCAAGGGCAGCTGTGCCGTTGCCTCAAAAACACCATGTCCAGCAAGCTGCATCTTCTTCGATAAGTGCACCTGCTGCGCAGCATTGAATCACGGGTCACCATCCGGCCCATTCATCAATTAGACTGGATTGGGTATATCACCACCTTGTGTCCCTACTACTACTATTACTTGCACCAGAACCCTCATGGTTCTGTGTGCCTGTATGTGTATGTGTATGTGTTGGACAGCCATTCCAACCCAACCGTCGCCACCTTTTCAGTCATCTCGGCTGTTCTGGCGCCTGCAGCTCAACTGAACCCAGCTCAATTCAGCTCAACCGCGCTGCGCTTGCCCTGCCAGAAGCATTGAGATTGGACGGAGCGGCGTTGGGCTTGGCTGCTGCCGGGTGGTTGAGCTACTGCGTCCGGGCCAGGCCCTCTCACCACTGGCTCCGGGCCACTTCAAAATTCTACCCCCTGGTCCTCCCCCGTCATTTCCACATTCAACCCGCCTTTCTCCACCCCCTCCACGGCTCCGTCATCTTTTCCCTCCTCACCTAAAAGCGTTCTCGTGGCACATCGTCAATCTTCATTACCTTTTTTGGCCCAGCCTTTTACTTTCTCGGACTCCATACCGCATCCTACATTGTCTATGTCGTCGATCTCTAACTTTTTCAGAGCAGACTGATTGATAGACCTCAGTATTGATCTCTGGCGACAGACTGAGTGCCTTAACCCGCCCCGACCAACCCCACAACCATCGACAATACCAGTCTTCTCGACAGCTCAAGGCAAGAACGTCGGTATTCCAAGGAACCGCCGATTAGCTTCGTGAATCAAATATTGATTCGCCCCTGAAATTGCACAGGTTCGCTGTCGAGTACTAGCGAAGCACACCTTACAACGGGTCTAGCGGTCATTAGACCCGTCGACGACTTCTGCGAACCCTTCATTCAAGACTCCGGTCCGTCGCCCATCACGGCCCGCCTCAGGCTTCCGTCCCTGTCTCCTTCTTCGAGTCTGGGTCTGCTTTTCAAGGTCCACCTATTCGCGAAACGGTAGCAACACCCAACCGGGCTCTCAAGATGGCACAAAACCGCCCCGCAGCGTTCAATAACCTGCGGATGGGAGGTAAGCTTCAGCCAGTGGATCTTGTCACCATATCGATTTACTAATTTGGAGATGCAGAGATCGTCCGGGAAAAGGTTCAGGACGGCATCACTGGCGAGACGAGGGAGTTACAATACACGCAATGCAAGATTGTGGGGAATGGATCCTTCGGTGTGGTCTTTCAGACCAAGCTATCTCCATCCAACGAGGACGCCGCCATCAAGCGTGTCCTCCAGGACAAGAGGTTCAAGGTGCGCACTTGGGCGCCGCCCAGTCGGAAAGTTTGTTGAGCTGACACTGTTGCAGAACCGTGAACTGCAGATTATGCGCATCGTGCGACATCCCAACATCGTACAGCTGAAAGCGTTCTTCTACAACAATGGCGAGCGGGTCTGTCTACCTTCCTGTGGGATGTATCATAAGCTTTTCTAACCTGCCCACAGAAGGATGAAGTGTACCTGAACCTCGTCCAGGAGTTCGTGCCTGAGACCGTCTACCGAGCGTCGAGGTTTTTCAACAAGATGAAGACGACCATGCCGATACTCGAGGTCAAGCTCTACATCTACCAGCTCTTCCGAGCGCTCGCCTACATCCACTCGCAAGGCATCTGCCATCGCGACATCAAGCCGCAGAACCTTCTTCTCGACCCCAACAGTGGCATATTGAAGCTTTGTGATTTTGGCAGCGCAAAGATCCTGATAGAGAATGAGCCAAACGTCTCGTACATTTGCTCGCGGTACTACCGAGCACCAGAACTCATCTTCGGTGCCACGAACTACACTACCAAGATCGGTAAGCCACCTCAGTATACACCCCTTAAAGCATTCAACGAGGAGCTGACAAAACAACCTTCTCAGATGTGTGGTCTACGGGTTGTGTCATGGCAGAGTTGATGCTGGGACAGCCACTTTTCCCGGGCGAATCCGGAATCGACCAGTTGGTAGAGATCATCAAGGTCCTAGGTACACCGACACGCGAGCAGATCCGGACCATGAACCCCAACTACATGGAACACAAATTCCCCCAGATCAAGCCCCACCCGTTCAGCAAGGTCTTCCGTAAGGCTGACGCCAATGCTATCGACCTCATCGCCAAGCTTTTGGAGTACACGCCGACTGAAAGACTGGGTGCGATCGATGCGATGGTTCACCCCTTCTTCGACGAACTCCGGGAGCCAAATACCAAACTGCCGGATTCCAGACATCAGACCGGTCAGCTGAAGGACCTGCCACCACTGTTCAACTTCTCGCGTCACGGTGGGTGTCCTTCCTTTCTCCTTGTATCCTGGCCAATACATTGACTGACTTGTTGGTAGAATTGTCGATTGCTCCCCACATGAACCATAAGCTGGTTCCGCCTCACGTGCGACCGGTTCTTGCGGCCGAGGGCCTCGACATCGATAACTTCACCCCCCTGCCGAAGGAAGAAATGATAGCTAAGCTCGATTGAGTTCCGTCAGGTGCTCGGCAATGGCCTGCAAGAAGGGAGTTGTCGGGAGCAGCAATTTGTGAAGGGGGGCTGTTGACGTTGCACAATCTCACCAGCTTCAGATCTGCCCAAGTTGTACCCGCGGTTCTGCCATGATTTTGCTCCGAACAAGCACGCTCGAAATTGCGGCCATCTGATGCGGGATCATCGCATACGATATGATACATGAGGATTGAAGCCACAGCTTTTGCCTAGCCACCGAGGGTCATTATACCATTCACTGCGGTTCAAGAAATCGAAATCGGCGTGCAAAGCGGCCTGCTGTCTCTGCATCGGCATGTTGTACCACAGCACAATCGAAGAAGGGCAGACTTATGGAAGAAGATTGGTGGGACCATGCCTCCAAATTTCTTATCCCGCACGACCAGATATGGCCTTGCTTGTTTTCGTTCCTCTTGTCCACCTCGGATATCTTATGGTTTTGTGGGAGGCGACCATGCGGCGGCTGGCATCATGATATCGTTTATTATGTGGCCTGCACTCGTGCTTGCTCGGCCGAATGTCGGGAGCCGGTGCTGGATGGAGAGTTAAGGGCCGTTGAGTATTGACTTATTGTGTCGGAGTATGTAGCAGGTGCTACTGCATGTGTTGGCTGCTGGGGTTATGACGAAAGCAGTGGCGTTGCATTGGGATACCAACGGGATGAGCCCTGGAGGTGACGGGGGCGTGGACATCGAGGACTTAAAAGATTTCTATCGACTCTCGTTCCTTTGTTATCTTGGAGGGCACATTGGTCTGGCCGGGGGATGGCCTTGCTCTCCGGTGGTAACTAAAAGGAAACATAGGGCTGGCTGCATCTACTCAGACTACCCATGGACAATGAAAATGGAAGAAATGCTGGCTCTGGCATGGCTTTAATGCAACCTTGATATGGAGTACACCCGTTCCCACGGGTGGTGCATGATTATCGGCCCCGCTGCTCCTACGCCTTTACTTGTTATGTTTATAGCTCCCTTCCTGACCTGTTCTAGCTATTCCAGGGGTCTCCGGGGGGTTTCGACCTCCTAGAACGACTAGCTAGCTGACTGCAATCTATATTATCGTTCTCCCAAGCCTCGAGACTCTATGATAGTGGACCGTAGGCTCATAAGTGTATGGTACCGAAGGCTGGCATGGCAATTGCACTTGGTGTGTTTGCATACTGTGCTAACCTAAACAAATAGGCAATGGGTGAGGACTATGCACGGCAAGGAGCTGGGCAGGAAGGCTACAAAGTTGGCAACTGTAAAGCTGCCTGAATATCGAGGCTATAACGTGAGAAGCGACCTTGGGGCTTTCCATGTATATACGTACCTCTTTTCTGTTACGTAAGCATGACAGGGGATCTCGTACTTTCCAAGGTTGTCCCGTGTAGGAATGAATGACCGAACACCAAGCTGCGCGG
Source organism: Cytospora leucostoma (assembly GCA_003795295.1). Classification (NCBI taxonomy): domain Eukaryota; kingdom Fungi; phylum Ascomycota; class Sordariomycetes; order Diaporthales; family Cytosporaceae; genus Cytospora; species Cytospora leucostoma. Next base: position 217,937 of record LKEB01000044.1, on the reverse strand, counting down.
CGCGAAACCACAGCAAACAGCCACGAGATCCACTCCAAGGCTGACGCTCGCGTACACTCCTTGCCTCCAAGCTTTGTATTGATATCACCTTCATTTCACCTGCAAAACAAGCAATTGGAATTCAAAGGACATTGACTATGGCCGACAACGACCGCAGACATGGTGGAGGGTACAACCCCAGAAAGAGACGACACAGAGGTAAGCTTCAGGCTGATACGGACGAAGCTTATGTTGGATTCACTGCCCAGCCCTTTCTCTTTATCCATCGTACCCC
>LKEB01000044.1:196761-213766 GCA_003795295.1 Cytospora leucostoma | reverse complement strand
AAGGGATACTGCTTGCGAAGCAGGGACGCCCTGACCCCGGAGCGGCGGCAGTGAAACAGCGAAGCTACGCAAAGGCGGAGGACCATCTGGAGAGGCATTGAAACCAGAGTGCTGTCGCGAAAGGCAGCCCTGATGTAGTTGCTTACTGGGGAACGTCTACGCCCCTTCCAAACCCGCTGCTTCAGCGACGACCGAACCCAGGAGGCGTCTGGCCCGGTGGAGGCCCTCCAAACCCAGCAGGCGGCGGCATGAAGCCCGGGGGCGGCGGGGGCGTGGCGCCAAATCCTGCCGGGGGAGGCACGCCAGGCACACCAAAGCCGGGCGGAGCGCCGACTGGGGGGGCGCCTGGACGGCCGGGGTGGAAGTCGCTGGCCATGCCACCGAAGCCCACGGAGGGGATCGGAGGTCGTGCAGGGAGGCCAGGAGCCGCAGGAGGGAGGTTGCTCGGGCCACGGCCGAACCCGGCAGGTGGGATAGGAGGATGCGAGGGCCCGGCGTGGCTTGGGCTGAAAGGAAGGGGCATGCCGGGGCCGCCTGGGAGGACAACTGCAGCAGCTGGCGCAATGGGTGGAGCGAAGCCGGATGGTATGCCTAGTGGTGGGACACCAGGAGACGGTGATGGGCCGGGCGGTGGGATCGCAGCCACGACATCGCCGCCGTAGGGCGTGATGGGTGTTACTGGAGCTGCACCGTTCGTCGCCGCTGCTGCTGCTGCAGCTGCAGTAGCAGAGGAAGGAGCTGACATGAGGAAGGCTGGGGGGAGCGGTTGCTGTTCTGGCACGACGTTGTGCTTCTTTCCCTCGGCGGCGAGCTTCCTCTCGGCCTCGTCACCGTGCCTCTCGCCCTTGCCGTCCTTCTTGTAGGCATACTCGACGGTAATCTGTTTGCTTAGGAGGTACTGTCCGCTCATGGTGTCCCTCGCAGCATCGGAGGCCTCGAAGGAGTCGTACGACACGAAACCATAGCCCTTGGAAACATTGTTCTGATCGCGAATGACGGTGGGAGGAGCTACCAGGGTTCCGAACTGCGAGAAGGTGTCGTACAGGATCTTCTCGTCGACCTGCTGGTCAAGGTTGTTGACGAAGAGCTCTGCGCCGATATCCGTGGGCTTCTGCTTGTCTGCGCTGGCCTTGTTGACGCGTATGGGCTTTTGATGGAGTCGTATGCCGTTGAGGACCTTGGAGGCATAGTCTGCGCTCTCGGGGGTGTCGAACTCGATAAAACCGTAACCCTGGTGAGACCTAGAGACTCTATCCATTGGCATGTGGACGTTGTAAACAGGGCCCATCTGGGTCATGAGCTCCCAGAGGTTGGCCTCGCTGACGCGCTCATCGAGGTTGCCGACATAGACAGTAGCATCCTTGTTCTGCTCCCTAAGTTTTCAACAGCAAAGTTAGAGAAGAAGGCCCTGTTTGTTTCTCTGGGAGGCAACTTGGATGATCAGGAACTTACCAGTGCTTGGCCATGTTGGCGGCCTTTCTGGGTAATCGGAAGTATGTAGGTTAGGGAGATGGTTATGCCCAGGTGAGGCTGGAAACTTCAGGCAAGCAACAGCGACGTTTTTCTGTATCTGTAGCTGTAGCTGTAGCTGTATCTGTATCTGTACGGTACCGTGTCGCAGTGATGGATGCGGCAGCTCCAGAGTAAAGAAGGTTCGACCAATAATCTTGGAAGATCTTGCTGGTGGTTAAGGGCAGGGGCACCTGGGTGTGCTATGTGCTATGTGGAGCCCGCTAGTAGGTACGTAGGTACATCGACGCTGGCCCGTAGGTTGTCACTGCCTGTCAGGGTATCTGCTATGTGGCACGGACCACCTGTACATAGCTAATAGCGTCACTGGGGCAGCACTTTACCTCTCCAAAAGTTGTGGTCGTCGGTCGGCCGTCGCAATCTGAGAATTCCATCACAGCGATACGACTTCGGCCTTTCACTACTCTTCACCAACCACGCGAGTTCTGTTCTGTTGCCCGTGAGCAAGCGACATTGTAATCACTACTCAAGGTTCTTATAGGATTATTATTCTCTATACCTTTATCAGAACAAGATGTTTGCCCTGTCCGAGGAGTCCAAGGTATTTACTACAACGACGCGAGCGATCAAGAGCATTCGCGGCTGACTGCATCTTCACCACAGGAGCGCATTAGCAAGCTCATCGAGGTTGCTCGAGTTGCCATTCACTAGTACGACTCACTTCATACCCTCGAACGCGTCGAGTATCTAGTGTTCCCCAGGTTGCATCAAGTACTAATCTGTCCGTCGCAGTGGCTACTTGCCCGTAGTCCTCTACCTCGGTATGATGATATATACTCTCCGCGACGCGACGCGTCTTGCGATAATGAAGCATTTTCTAACATCGACGCAGGATACACCCGAAGCGAGCCTCGTCCTTCCCTGCACCGGTTTGTTACGCCTCATGCGAAGTGGAAATATCTGGGCAACTGGAACAGCTACCCTAACAGTCTTATAGTCTGCTGTCGCCGCTCTCTTAAGCGTGAAGCGAGGTTTCAGAAGAATCGATATCAAAATTAACTATCGGGTACATTGCGAAGACCGAGAGAGCCATGCAAGCGCTGCACTTGCATCTGCACCCATGCGGTGCTTGGTGCTGATGGGCTGAGCGGGCCCCCTCAAACCATGCGGCATCGAACGGCGTTGGGCAGGGGAAATATCGGATGGGCGAATCGACGAGACGGCATCAATTGGATGGGGCTGTCTCGTCATTGGAATGTACTTGACGACTAGGCCACTCAATGGAAAACATGATACCACAACTTTGGAAGTTCCATGGATGTTCCAGCAAAACAACAGCCACGGGAGTTCCGGCCGCAGCGTTGCCCCGGCAGTACGGTTTGACCGGGCACATGGAAACGTGCAACAGGGGCAACCAGCCAAGAGAACCATCCCAAGTCTACGATCTCAGCTTTTATCTGGGCGTTTGTTGGCCGGCAGCAGTCGTTGTTGGCAGCGCTGGCTCAGTACTGACTGTAGTTCCAGGCAGGCCCGCCAGCTTATCGGCCGAAAATTTTCGATAAGGAGCTCGACGACGCAGCGCCACTCAACCTCACTTAATCGATTTTCCTCTCTGTCGCAAGCACTTGAGCAGCTTACATCAACCGCCCTGCTTTCTCTCTCTCTCTGTCTCGCGTCATTGCATCCTTCCAGCCTATCACTCCTTCTCAGCAGACAGTCCATCGTTGTCGAGCATTCACTTTCGCGTTTCAGCGTCGCTATGTAGTCTGGCGCTGCCAACCTTCTCAAACCTTCAAGCTCTTCCCACAACTTTGACGTCGACGTTCGCGACATCTTCACCTCTTCGATTAGCAACTTTCTCGAATTTAGCCAACCTCTTCGGATCGTTCGGACTTATAAGTCACTTCAATCTTGTCAACCTCCTCAACCATGGCGGACGCAAATAAAGGAAGCAAGGGTCCGTCTTCGACCGCCGTCGAGGCCGTCGCCGGTCTGATGGCAGGAACCTCCGGAAACCTAGTCGGTCATCCCTTTGAGCTTGTTAGGACGCGTCTTCAGAGTAGGTATCGAAGGATAAATATCTGGTATTGCGGGCCATCCTCGAGCTGACCATAACACTTAGTTGATAACCGCAAGGCCGGCTCTCCCAATGCGGCCACCATGACCTCAATCGCCCTCAAGGTGCTTAAATCAAAGCACCCAATGGCTAACTTCTACCGCGGCTTCACTCCCAACCTCGTTGGTGGCGCAGCCAGTTGGGCCTTGTTTTTCTCAAGCAAGTCGAACTTTGAGATGTTTCTCGCCACTTTGAAGACAAATCCCGCGGCCAAACTCAACCCCGCCGACTACTTTATCGCGGCTACCCTTGCTGGTGGACTCACCCAGCTCATCACCAATCCGATTTGGGTCATCAAGACTCGTATGATCTCTACCAACCGATCCGATCCCGGTGCGATCCAGAATATCTGGCACGGTGCCGCCAGAATCTTCCGCGAGGAAGGCCCCTTGGGTTTCTACAAGGGACTTAGCATGAGCCTGTTCGGTGTCAGCCAGGGCGCTGTGCAGTTCGCCTTCTACGACCCAATCAAGAACTTCTACCTCGCACGCCAGCGCCATGCCCAGCAAACCCATCCCGATGGCCGAGATGGAAGAGCCGAGAAGCTGGATGTCCAGACGACCCTGCTCATCTCTACGACCGCCAAGGTGATTGCACAGGCGTCCGTGTATCCCTACCAGGTCGTTAGAGCCCGCCTGCAGACTGAGAACGCGGCCGCGCGCTTCGGCAAGGGCGTGAGGGGTGTGGCTCGTCGCATGTGGCTCGAGGAGGGATTCCTGGGTTTCTACAAGGGCCTTGGGACCGCGACCCTGCGGATGCTGCCGTCCACCTGGACCACCTTCCTGGTGTACGAGAACGTCAGGTACTACCTGCCTCGCTACATGGCGGGAGGCGAGGAGAAGAACCTCTCGTGAGAGGAACAAGATTGAGAACCTGCTTTTTTCTGTTTTGTGTTTTCTGTATGAGCGTTAAAGGAAACCCGAAAACTGAGATGAGACTGCCTGGGGACAAGTGTTCGCTGGGTGATCTTGGCACATGCTTTGTTCTTTAGGCGTGAGAGCTGAGTCTGATTTGGTTTGTGTTGGAGTTTGCGGATGGACATGGAACCAGTGTCGCCCTGGGCAAACCCTCTGCAGTTATGGCTTGTGCGTTGCTCCATATCATGGCGTCCGATTACGCCGACTTGTCTATCTTCCTTGCTGACTGGCAGTGTATGCCGTCGCAAGGAATACGAACATCGTTAGGGGACGGAAACTTGCGTGGTCTTTATATTGGCGGAGAGAGGGAAACGTGGCACCTGAGGACGCCGACTTGTCTATCTTCCTTGCTGACTGGCAGTGTATGCCGTCGCAAGGAACACAATCATCGTTAGGGGACGGTAACTTGCGTGGTCTTTTATGTTGGCGGAGAGAACGTTGAGGGCCGGAGGAGGAGGTCTGGACACTTGATCTGTGGTTAGTGATACCCAATACATGTAAGCATAGAAAGGCACGGCACATTAGCTAGCTCAGCCGTAGGCATCGATGCCATATGAACACCCAAGTATCTATTATACCATATGTGTGTATGTATGAAACCGTAGTCGCAGTTCGACGTTGGCTACTATCTTCCACCCCGCAACAAGGCCTCGCTGTGCTTCGGCCCGGGAGAGGTATTGTCAAATTCGTAAGATTCTCATTCATACCTATGCTGCGCCAATCCGGATACTGCACCTGAACCTGAAACGCCCCAATAAATCTAGTATACACACAACCCAAAGAATGGTATAAACCCCTGCATCGTACAGACATCGAGTTATGATGACATCTACTAACAACATGATACTCGAAGTCTCTCTCTCTCTCTCCCCTTCTCTCTCTCTCTCTCTCTCGCTCGTCTCTTCTCACTCCCTCTCCTTACTTCTCTCCCAAGACCCCCAATACCAATGCCAACCATCCCGAGCCAAGGAAAACACCCATCGTTCAAACACACATTTTAGTAGACCCAAGAAGGAGGGCAGCAACTTATGTATACAACAGACAAGACAGTACAAAAGAAAACCATAACAAAAACAACACACGTGACTGAAGCCGGACGACCCTTCTCTCCTCGACCTCAGACCCGCGCCTCTTCTTATCCAAGGTGCCCCAGATCCCCTCCCTTCCTCATCCTCATGACCGCATAGCCGACAAGCTCGCCCTCGCAGTGACCAAGCCCTGACCGCCCCCAAGCCCAGCTCCTCCAATACCGCCGCCGACACAGCTGCCATCCCTAGTAGCAGGCCTGATATGCGGCGGCATAGGCGGCACGGGAGGCAGCGACCCCAAGGGCGGCGACCCGATACTATTACCACCACTCCCACCACCACCAATACCACCCCCTCCCTGTCCGCGGCGAGCAGACGTCACGGACCCGGACCTCCCCCTCCCCTGGAGCTGGAGCTGCGATTGCTGTTGACCCTGCTGGGCCCTACCGCGCTCGCCGCCGCTCGTGGACGGCCTCCTGCCCATCATGGACGGGGCCGACGGCTTGCGCAGCAGGGGGGGCATGGCGCGGGGGTCGGGGACCTCGAGGAACCTGGGGCGGGAGGACGAGAAGGATGATGGCGATGGGGGAGGGTTGTTATTGTTATTGCTGCTGTTGTTTATGTTGTTGTTGTTTGTGTTGTTGTTGTTGTTATTATTGTTAGGCATCTCGGCCCACTGCGACGCGGCGCGGATGTGGCCCGCCATGTCGCCCAGCACGGCCGGGTACCCTGCTGCCGTCCTCTTGCCGCTCCCACCACCGCCGCCGCCGCCGCCGCCGCCGCCGCCGCCGTGCCGCCCGCCCCGCGCGTATGGCGGTGAGTACTGCTGGTACGCGCTGAGATTGGTGTGGCGCTGGGAGGGCGCGATGCCTGTGCTTGTGCTCGGCCGTTGCGGCTGCTGTTGGTGCTGCAGCCGCGGCGCGCTGTTGTACAGCCTCTCGAGACGTTCCTGCTCGGCTTTGATCCTGGCCGTGTGCTCGGCCGCCGAGGGGAGCCAGGACCTGGGCTCTGGCCTGGGGGACGATGGCGGCTCGGATTCGGCCCTGTCTCGGGGCCTGGAACTGGGTTGCTTCGTTGGGCTGTTGCCGCCGGTCGGTGTGTTGGCGTCCGACGGGGACGATATGGCGATGGAGACGCCGCCGCCGCTGGCTTGGCTCCCGTCGACGGTCTGCCGCTGTGCTGCTGCCGCCTGGCCGGTCGCCGAGGAGGCCTTCCGCTGGATCTGCTTCTTGCGCTGGTCCCCGGAGGATATACCCCATAGGCCTGACATTACGACTTCCTCTACCGTAGGGGTAGGCACCGGGGTCACAATACCAGTAGCAGCAACAGTAGCCGTACCATCAGCAGTACCGTTAGGAGTAGCACAACCACCACTGCTACTAGCAGCAGCAGCAGCAGCGACATCGAGATCGGAGGAAAGTAAGGCGGAAAGCCTCGGATCAGGGATCCAGTCCTTCCCAAACTCGTCGATAGGCTTGTCAAAGCGCTGCAAGTCCACCAGCGGCTGGAACTCGCCAATAGTATACGGGGTCTCGTCGATCGAGACCCTCATGCGGTGGCCGAGCCCGGGCACCTTCACGTGGCTGATGCTCTTGACTGTCTGTTTGTGCCTAATGGGCGTGATCTGCGGCGGCCTGTCCCTCTCGGCGTCCATGATGCGCTTGCGCTGGGCCTCCCTCCGCGCCTTAACCATGTACCAGCTGCGCCACGCGTGCACCGAGGCGTGGAACCGGTGGGCCACGGCCGGGTCGTCGGTGCAGAAGAAGTGGACGAAGTTCGCCGTGTCGGCGTGGGCCATTGTCCTCTTCTGGGATTTGACGGCGTAGACGAACTTCTTGGGCGGCTTGAGGTTCTTGACCACGGAGCTGGCGCTCTTCGCGCCCGCCTCGTCGATGCCCGATGCGGAATCGCTCATGATGGTGTAAATGTCGTAGTCTGACAGGTGGCACAGATACTGGGAGTCCTTGCCCGAAGGATGAGGCCCTGTCTTTTTGGAGGAGAGCATCTGCCCGTTCTCCGACAGCGTGATCCAACGCTTGTTCCACTTGCCGGGTCGCGACGAGTGATGCATTTGTAGTATGAAGCCTGCTGTAGGCGCCTGCGTTGACGGGACAGAGGACATATCCAAGTCCCTGTCGCTGTCCACGGAACTGGATGGGAGGACGAGCAGTATGTTTTGCGTGTCCCTGTCCCATGAGTTCAGCACGTTGCGAATGCTCTCGTATCGCCGCAGTCGACGCTCGAGACCTAGCTGTGCGTAGCACTCGTACACGACACTGGAAGCGGTATTTATGGTATGCGTCACCGAATCGGACGCTTGGAGAAGCAGATCCACCGTGCTAGTTTCTGGCATAACAGTGAGGTTCATATTCAGGCCTCGGTAGCGGACGATGACAGTCTGGCACGGAGGGCGGGTGTTAGCAGAAAGAAAGCACCAAATACCACAAGCGTTTGAACTTACTCTCTCATTAATCTGATTCGAAGACATTGGCGAAAGAGGAGGCGTCATTAGCACGCAATGTCCGCTCGGCTCGAAGAATGCTCTCGGCGAGAGCATCGGATCTAAACTTTGCGCCCGGCTGTAGTCCACCGAAGCAGTCGTTGACGAGACCGGCGAGAGAGTTGCGGCCTTTGAGCTCCTACCCCTGACGAAGAAGTTCAACTTCCCCAGCACGGGACTCCTCGCCTTCATTGAGTTTGTACCCAATGACACTGGAACTCCCGATTGCGTCGCAAGAAGCTGCTGATGGAGCCTCGCGAGATCCAGCTTCTTCTGCTCGGCTAGGATCCGATCCGTCTCGGCCTCGAGTCTATCGGCCAGGCGAGCAGCCTCTTCCTCGTCCAACTGCCCCTTCTGCTCCTCGTGCTCGGGCCGCTCCCAGTCCGCATCGCAACTGCCTCTCACCGCAGTGTCGGTAGTGACTGCCCTGGCCACAGGGAAGGTGAAGGGAGGGGGCGAGGTAGCTCGGGACGACTGGATCCTGTCTTGTTCCGCCGAGCGCTTTCCAGTTGCTTCAGAAATGATAGAAACTGGTTTAATGGCCGCCCTAGGTCGTGATGCAATATTGTGCTCCCTTGGCGTAAGGGGAACTTGGGGCACAGGGGGCACAGGAAAATGAGCTGCGATCTCTCGAAACTCCGATGTGTCTATCTGGGATAGAGTCTTGGAGCGCCTCTTCATAATCCGCGACCCAAACGCAGACCTCCTCAGAAACGGAGTATTCTCCTTAGGCTGGTCCTGCTTGCTTTCACCGAGCGCGTCGTCGATGGCTTTACGGGTTTCGGAGACACTTTTGCCCCGCAGCGCGCGATACCGTGAGACTTTCTGTGATTCTGTAGACATCACCGGGGCGCTCATCCGGGTGAGCGCTGACTCTTCTCCCATTTTCTTCGATCCAGGTTGGCTCTTCAGCTGGCGGGAGGGGAGGCGGCTCGTGGTCGATCGCTACCGCCCTTGTTACCACTCAGCCGATATTTTCTTGGGTTTCGCTACACACTTCGTCTCCTATCGACCCTCTCCCGTGGGGATTCTATTCTCGTTGATTGATGGTGATTTCAGATAAGGTCACGAATATAGTACGAGGTCAAAGAAGTGTAGTCCCAAATGTCAGGAGTTGGAAGAACAGTACTGTCGCGGGTCCAGGGAGACTAAGTGAGTGAGGGGATAAACCTCCCCCTTCGCGTAGGCTCCCTCATTCCTCCGCGGGTCGACAACGAGGAGATACGTGTTGGTATGCAACTCTGCGAAAGTGGCAAGCACACCAGCCAGCCTAAGTCATCGGCTGGGCTGCGCCTCAGTCGCGTTTGAAGTTGGACACGCGACACGCAAGACACGCTCCTGAGTTGCCTGCAAATGAGCTGGATGCTGATCGCCGTTATAGTGCGTAGTACTTCATTCCCAACACGCCTCTGAGACCGCGCAATCTGGAATACCAAGCATGCCATTGGACAACAAATACGTGGCGAAGCTTGGAAGGCACTCTTGTAAGGCTCGAGTCCGGACGCCAGAATCTAGGACATAAGACACCTTCATCTTGCTCGCTTTGTGGTTATTGTATTCAAGTTGGGATTCCGACGTGTCGCTATTGATTGCCACGCCATGCCACGGGACAAGTCGTGTCCGCGTCGAACGATCTAGTTGAGTCTGCAGTGAACATAGTTTAGCGCCTCGCACGTATTGCAAGACCTCGGAGACTACCTGCTCCAGGCTCGGTCCGGCGGAGCACAATATGATACTGCAATTGAAGACGGGCTTGATGTGTTACCGGATCAGCTTGTGAAACTCTGTCTCCGAATGGTAAAACGCCAGTTCAGGTGCTTGCACGACAAGACGTACCCGGATGTGTAAGGCACCGGACCATGGACAGACAGTGTCGCGTGCACCATCTCTTGAAACAGTAATCCTCGGATGGTATCACATATTTTTACTTCCTAAAAGCCCGGACCTCCCGTCGCCACCAGCCTTCAAAATTTTGGGTTGACACGTCGATGCCGATATCCTTCAAGGCTTTCGTGCTCAAGTGGCAGTCATACGGCCTCTGGACGCTCGAGTTGGGATCATTCCCCTGAGTATTCGGCTCGACGTTGTCGATGTTGAGGCCCATGATCTCCGCGAACAGCTGACACATCTCGTACTTTGTGTACTTGTCCTCGCTTGAGAACTGTAGGATCTTGGGCAACTTTGCACGTTCGCTGTCGCTGGCAGCCAAGTATTTGATAGCCAAGTCTGCGCCACGGTTAGTAGGCTGCTATTGCTACCAGTGCTGAAGGATCAGCAGGGCTTACCGTGACAGACTCTTCCGATATCCTCGGTGTTGGTAGGATACCGGAGGGCCCAGTGCTCCATCGTCACCTTCTCTCCCTGCTGTGCCTTCCACACCGCATCCATGAGGACGTTGACGGCGCTCTCAGAGGGCAGCTCCGCATCACCGTACAGGACCGGCACCCTCAGGACTACACCCAGACCATCCTTGCCGGCAGCCTTGTACTCCTGGAGGACAGCGTGCTCGCCGTCGAGCTTGGTCTGGCCGTACAGGTTGGTGGGGCCGGTGGGGGCATCAGCCTCATAAGGAGCCTCGCCAGGTCTTCCCGAGAAGACGTAGTCCGTCGAGATATAAACCAGGAAGACACCCCGGCTGGCACAGAGCCTGGCGAGCGCCCCGGTAGCCTCGACATTGAGCTTGCGGGTTCCTTCGGGGTCCTTTTCGACCTTGTCTGGGAAGCGGTTTGCCGCGCCTGTACGAGAGTGGGGTTGCGTAAGTGATAAGATCAGTGAACACAAGGGCTCTTGGGCGTTGACCACGTACAGTGCACGACGACTTGAGGCCTGAGGACGAGTGTCAGTAAGGCTAATGAGAACGCGATTCAGTATAGTATCAAGGGTAGACATACTTGACTGCATCAAGGGCATTCTCGACTTCCTGGGCAGTAGCCAGGTCGACCTTCAGGATGCTTGCTCCGTCTGCTCGTGAGAGACCGGTACCTTTGGCAGTCCAGTCTCGCCTCGCAAAAGCCCTCAGGACCTGTCGCCCAAGGAGCCCGGTGGCTCCGGTCACCAATGCAGTCTTCTCAGCCATGATTTCTTTGCTTTGCAGGTTTTCTATGGACGATGTAGATTGTGTGAGATGAGGACCACCTGTTGAGAGTTGAAGTGAGTTTCTGCTTAAGTAAACAACAACTCGGTCATTGCGCCTTCCCCCTCTTCATCCCCCTCCATATCTCCTCCCCTGTTACGGTTGACACAACTTACCTCCACGGGAGCAAGAGTTGAGGACAGGCGAGAATCTAGTCTATCTAAATCCAAAGCATACATACTTTCTCTGCGCACTTATCCCATCCACTGGGCATAGGTTGGTGACATTGCTTCGTGATCAGGTAAGGGTTAGGGCTTAACCCTGAGATGGATCAAAGGCCCATGTCAAACATAAGTCAAGCCAAACAGGTACTGCCAGAGACCGACCATGTTCGCGACAAGTAAACACCACCAGTTCACTGTAGTCCATTCCATCATCTCAAAGAAGGACGAGTATAACAAAGTTCATCATCGTATATGCTCAGGCGATATTTCCGCCCCAGGGAAAAGCGCCAGTTGACTTTCATCCCGTCAGGCTCGAAGCCCTTGTCATATCTATGCCAATGCCAACGCCAACGCCAACGCCAACGCAGATGACCGAATCTATCAAAATCAATTCAGCCCCCGGATATGCTTGGCTGGTTGTGTATGCACGCCTCAAGTCACCAATCAACACGAAACGCCTTTTTCCGGATGCCTATCGACCCCCCTCACAAGCACAGGGACCGGAACCTCCCAGGTGGTAGGAAATGTCGAAAAATGTCGGTGTCAATGCCGTGGTCCTCCATCTTTGCCTCCCTAAGGTTTTCACTTGTAGAAATCCTCCGGATTTCCATCCACCACCTCCAAGTTGCCGTCGATTTCCATAGCCTGGTCCATAATCGAAGCCCTCTTATCGACAATGGAGCCGTTAGGCCGACGGACGATGAAAGGGGACACAGGCGATGCTCGTTCTTGCATCTCCGGGCCCCTCACCTCCGGTGTGTCCTCCGTCATTGCTTCGTCATCCAGTGAGATATTAGCGAGACGCTCCGAGGACCTCTTAAGCCCGGGGGAGCTGTGGTCGCTTCTATCGCCCCTGGTCGACATTGGAGGCGAGGGCGGCGCACCCATAGCCGCAGCGAGCTCATCCGAGGGCAGTGGTCGTATGCTCTCCAGCTCGGTGCCCAGTAGTCCGCCATCACCGATCTGGAAGGGATCGTCCTCGAGTCCCGGGTCGCCCAGTAAGGCTGCCCTTTCCTCGGCGTCACTGAAATCCCCGATGGAGGCCCGATTCGTGGCCAGCGAGTCAATGCTGTCGCTCCTATGTCTCTTTGGGGGAGACCGAGACGACTGCGGTGCGTTCCGCTTCTTTTCCGCCGGTGCGGGTTCCTCAAGCAACTCCTGCTTGAAGAGACGGTTGTCAAACTTGACAAAAGTCTGTAAGAAGTCAGTATAACGTACAATTCATTTCAAGTATCATGATGACTAGGTCGGAAGCAAGTAGGGGTTCAAGTCATCTTGTGGTGAAGGGCTGGGGCATTGACTTACCTGAAGCGCGCTGGACAAGGGTGCCGGTTCCTCGTTCAGAGCTTTCTCCGTGGCATAGATCAATACCGGTGCTTTGGAGCCGTCTGTATCGACCTCGGTATACATTGCCTCCTGGACCTTCTCAAACACTGTCGCCTCTTGCTTCACGGGGTTCTCGTCACCAGCAAGCCAGGATATTCTCCACCACTGGTCAATCGGCTCGCCCGCATTCTCCGTCTCGAATGGTTCGGCTAGTCTTCGCCTGCACAGGTATACGACCTCGGGTGATGTGATTACACCTCGTAGGGTGTATTTGTGCGTCGGATTCAGGTTCGGGTCTTCGCTGGGGGTCGTTAGGACCTTGCACATCTCTCTCAGCATATCACAGCAGGCTTCTTTCTCCGCTTTCAGGCCTGCGAATATGTTAGCGTAGTGAAAACACGGGCCATGGCTGTGGAACTTACGAGCGAGCTGTTGGTCTATTTGCGCCAACCTGTGTTTCGCTAACCGCATCTCCGCCTCGAAATGTTTCATCATCTTGTCTTCCTCCTCGTTGAGCTCGGCGAGATGAATCAGCTGATTTGGCAGATATGGTATCTCATCCTTCGTGCCGATTGATTCTTCGTACTTCCTCCATAGCGCCTTGGCCTTGACTTGCCAGATCTGGTTCTCAACCTTCTCGATCACTTTGTTGATCAATACGGTTCTGTCATGCTGAACCCAAATATTTTTGGGATCCTGCCACTTCGTGATCCTCTTTTCCGCGTCCTTGCCTCTTTTCAAAGCCTCCCATATTCGGAACATATCCGACTTCAGAGAGCGCGCCGTCTCGAGGTTTGTCTCGAGGTACCTGTCGATGTAGAACGTCTCTGGAATTTCGATGCGGTGACTCTCCAATTTTATTCGCATGGTCAGGACCTCGGCGGGCCTTTCCACGTAGCCGAGTCGCGATGATTCTTCCTCGGGGAATACAGAACTATCCGTCTCTTGGTTGATCCAGAGGATAGCATCCCACAAACTGTATAGATTGTGTAGAACTTCTGCCAGCTCATCAGGGACACCAAACTCCAGGATGCCCACCTCGGTTATAGAAGCGTCCTCTGTATCTGATTCTAGCCGCAGAAGGTTCCATGCGGTGAGGTTGAGTGGTGGCTCGGTCTTGATATACAAGCTCTCATATAGCCTGACCAGATGATCGCCCCAGGCGTTCTTCATCAATGGACTCTCGCATAGCAGATCCGCAGTGCCGTAGCTGCGGTCAGTCGCGTCGAGTAGGGCCATTAACCGCTGAATCTCGTCTACAAGCTTCACGTTCCGGCCGTCATTTGGCCATGCTGTGGCATAGTCATCGGCCAACTCGCTCTCGTTCGAGAAGATGGGGTCGCCCTTCCACCAAGCATTGTTGTTGCCGTACGAGCCAGATTGAGGTGGGTGCAAGCTGCCAAGTGCCAGGAAGAAGTTTCTCGCCGCAGGTATGCTGTGGTTGACCATCAACAGAGGTCCAAGGCGATGCCTCTGCAGACCTTGCTGGCGGCAGACCAGAAACACAGGCGTCTGGGGATCTCGTCTCCTCGCTGATGGTGGCGGGTCGGATGCCTCCTTGTTCACACGGACCATGGCCCATTGGTCGTTATCATAGTTCTCTCTGTTGGCTGGTCCGAAGAAGGGCAGGCTCGTGTCTGTGGCATCTATGATGCCGCTTTCCTGTGGGGTGACGCCGCCGGAGACGGCATTACTGGCGGACTCGAGCAGTGCTCGGTTTAGGTCGTCATCGTATTGTTGCTGTGTCGTAGGGGCACCTGCTGCGGAGTCAGCATCCTGAACCGAGTGCTCAACTCTAAGCCGGAATTCGGGGGGCAATAGAGGTAGCAGCAGTATGTCAAAACCAAGCATGGCATAACTGTACCGACTGTGTAGTCCGTCGCCCAGTCTACCATCTTACCCAGTGGAGATCTGTTCTGTGCTCTCGACGGCGGCCTCGACGGTGCAGAATGAGCTCCAACTGTCGCCCATTCCCCGACGTTGGATGCGTGCTGGTCTGGGCCCTGGACTGCGAAGCTTGGGATATTGGAGCCATCCCTGTCTGCCATGAACTGTCCCTCATCCCAAGAGTATTTCGACCGAAAAGAGTCTTCGCCTGTAAACCATAGATCGGCTACTTTTGAGATATCATTATTGTTGTCCTTGAGAGCCCTGGTAAACATCTGCTTATCCAGTTCGCTATTCGCGCCCAGCATGTCGCAGAGGTTGATGACCTCCTCCTCACTTGGTTCCGCCATGGTCGTCGTCTCGTGCGCTCGGGTGGCGTCGTCGAGGGTCAGGTCTGCAGGGCCAGTGGTTGATAGCTCAGACAATCTTCCATAGGAGACACTACGGTGTCGTGCCGTGTCGTATTGTGTAGTTGGGGGTCAATATTCGAGGTTTAATTGTGGGACAAGCGGGTTGCAGAATGGTTGACGTCTTGTTATCGACCTTGGTTCTTGTCGCGACTACCACCTTTCTGAACGTGGGGCATGTGACTTATGGCCTGTCTCCCACCAGTCAGATTCGCATTCGTCCTCGCAAAGGTATAGAGGGATCTGGAAAAACGGTAGCGTAATGTCCTGGATGTATATACCGGGTGCGTAGCGAGGCCACAATGCTGTGAGTCAACGCATATGGGCCGGTAGCAACTATGGTGATTCCAAAGCCTTTGCCGGCATGTGCAGAGCTTCCAAGGTAAGGCTGAGGTCTGACTGACAGCGGCTACGTAAGGAGGCCCGTCTGCGGTACGGGGTAGCCTGCCGAACCCCCACCAAAGCTACCGAGGCCCTTCCCCAGCGCCGTGGACCCCTGCAAAGTACCTGGGCAGTAAAGCCCCTGTAGATCCTATAACAAAGGGGCATTATTCCCTTCATACATGAATCTTTTTACTCTGCTCATTATAGGGTAAGGTTATCAAGATGTAACTGTTGACTGAGAAGTTGCATTGTCTAATGTATGCTTCTATGTTCATTCCATAGCAATCGATTGCCATGAACTGCCAGGGCTCAGAAAATACCAATGTTTCCAGCCTTTCGCACTCTATGTGCGGATCCCTTGGGAAAGCTTAACGCCATAATATAGCCTTCTTTCCCTGTAACGCCCTTCCATGTCCATGGAAAAGCTAAGCCCAGTAAGGATGAATTGCCTTACTCCCGCCGGCCAGTTACTGACAAGCGAGACCACATGTACAGGAGCCAGGCCTCCACTGAGCTTCGTGAGTTTCCGGAACGCCTGCCAACCGATGTAAAACTCGCGCTATGCAAATGATTGGGTGAACCCCGTGAAAATAGGTTCCCTCGTTGGTTTTTCCCTGCGGATGTATGTTCATATTCGAGAAGTCGAATATCGTGAGCAGTGGCCGTTGTGACAGCCTACAGCTCCTCTTCCTCGTCGTCCTCGGCGTCCTCCACGTCATCATCAGAGTCGCTTCCTAGGAAGTCGAGTTCGTCTTCGCTCTCGTCGAGCCAGTCATCGTTGAAGTCCTTCTTGGGGGGAGCCTCCACCTCGAAGCTGGTGGGCACGACAAAGCCCTCAGGGATGTCCTTCTTGGACGCGTCCACAGTCTTACGTGCCCTCGCGTTGTATGCATCTGGGTGATCCCGATACATGACGCCCGCATCGACGTTGGCGGGGGAGTTAATCTCGGGGTCGTCGAGCAGGAGTAGGATGGATCGCAGGACGGACTCGGCACCTTGGAGCGGAGACCAACGCTCGGTGGCGTCTTCACCAGACATCAGGTCCTCACCAGCTTTGTGGAGAATGGATATGCAAAGCTGGCCGTCGGGGTAGATATTGGGATGGAAGATGGGTCTCAGAAAACGGAACTTTGGAGGGGCGAACGGGTAGTCGTGGGGAAAAGTCATCTCAGCCTAGGGTGCGAATCACTAGTCAGTTGGGCACTCAAGTAGGAAAACCAAGAAGCATGTTGTTGGGAAGTTAGTTCTAACTTTGAAGTAGCCACCGTTAAATGCACTGTCAGGATTGACCACCATCACGGCAAGATGCCAGCGGAAGAGGTTCTCGTCGTCGACCTATGTGCCATGGTCAGCTATGTGTCATACAAGTCGAGCCCAAATATCTGCCTACATCGACCGTAACCCATTTTTCCTTTTGCACTTGCTTCAGATCGCCCATAATCCGGTGCTTTGCAGCGGCGGGAGATGCCTTGTCAGGGGACATGGTTGCGTATACGCAAGGTTGTTTCTGTCGAGGGGTCGTAGAAGGATTCAATAGCGGGAGGGAAGTCGCAGGTGATATGCCGAGACTCCGAGTAAGCGATGACTCAGGGGTGGTGTTGCAGCCGATAATCAGTGATTGTTCGAGGCAATCGAGACAGTCGAGGTGGGTTGGCTCGGGCGACTGTCGACGG
>LKEB01000044.1:179497-196432 GCA_003795295.1 Cytospora leucostoma | reverse complement strand
ACAGCAAAATAGACTGCTGATGACGGTCGCCGAAGCGCAACCTTAGACCCCGGCTTTGATTGGAGTATTGTCAACAATGGCTACCTAGGTACCTATAATCAAGCAGTTGCAGTTTCAAGTCGATTGCAGCGAGGCATGTCAGATTGCACAATAAAGTTGAGGTAACAAGGCCCCTGATTTGAGTGACGATCCCGTCATATTCGGGCATTCTGAGGTACTCAACAGCAGTGACGTGTAAGATGCTGTATTGCCACTCAGGTCAAAACTCACTAGTGTATGTTTTCAATAGCCTACTTGATTCGAGATAAAACCGTACAGAGCGGTCAGTGGTCAGTACTCTTTGTCTGTCTATTATACCCTCTTAGTACCGGTAGTGCATAACCACCCCTCGCCTTACCAGGTACAGATGGGACGGTGGTTCAAGCGAAGACCGGAGAAAGCAGATAAGATAAGAGTCCATTCACCGGTGCCGAGGTAAGCCGATGCCCGATGCCTGATGCGTGATCACTTAAAATAAGTCGCGTTATCCCAGTAAGTCTGCCGTGTCACAAAGAGGAAGGCGCGAGACTGCTTGAAGAACTAAGAGCACGCGACTTCCCGATGGACAATGAAGTTATCACCATCTGGGAGTCTCGCTTAGGTGCAAGGCCATATCGCACGACATCTTGCCGGCCTGCCCATGTTTTCCCACGGCTTACAATTATTCCTCCTTTACTCACAGCTACTATTGCAACTACTAGAGGTTCTTTGGGCCATTGATATATCTCCATGTGCTTAAGTTTGATTCTTAATTCTTGACTAATTGTGCGGGTCTTGGACGATGCCGTTTCCCTTTGGCGCGGTTTGTGATCTACTCCAAAGACTTGAGAATGACCTCAACCGCAAGCGGAACCAGACAAGGGGCTACCAGATAGTGGCTGCATGGTTCGCGGAACATCGACAGCTGGTGGACCACCAAGACACAGACAAATGTGCTTTACTCTCCACACTGCTCCCGGAGAAAAGAACAGACCGGGTCTACAACATCCAACAGAGGACTCTTTCCGCCATCTTCACAAGAGCTCAACGGCTGGGTTATACAAGGGAACAACGCCTCAAACAATACCTGTGTCCCGGTTCCGGTGTTGACCTGGCGGAGTGTATCGAGAATATCCTCAAGGAGACACCAAACCCTATCATACAAAATGTTACCGTCGAGGAAATCGACCACATCTTGCAACAGCTGGCTTCGGGGATCGCCTTCAGCTCACCGGCTATTAGATCGTTGAGGAGCACCGACAACAGCACACAAGAGAATAGAGAAGCACTCAGCAAAATCTTTATCAAGCTGTCTGCATTAGAGGCAAAATGGTTCACCCGCCTGGTGCTGAAAAAGTATCTCCCGGTCATTGTTCCCGAGCGCGCGGTCTATGCTCAATGCCATAAGTTACTGCCTGACTTGCTGAAGATTTATGGCGAATTCACTGTTGCCTTCCGGCTCTTGCAGCAGAAGACACGGGACGGCCACACGCTGGACAAAGATCTGGACAGGGCCCACATGCTTCGCCTTGTCAAGCCCCAGGTTGGGGTGAAGGTTGGGCGACAAGACTGGCTGAAGGGTCGCAGCATCAAACACTGCCTAGAGATGGGAAGGGGCTTGATGAGCGTGGAAAAGAAGATGGATGGGGAGTATTGCCAAGTACATGTCGATCTATCCAAGGGCTCGAAATGCATTCAAATCTTCTCAAAGAGCGGCAAGGACAGTACAGAGGATCGTTCCAAGTTACGCGGTGCAATCAAATCCTCACTCGGTATAGGAACAACAATATGCAGGTTTGAACGCAAATGCATTCTCGAGGGCGAGATGGTGCTCTACAGCAACAAGGACGGGAAGGACGGGATTCTAGGCTTCGACAAGATACGAAAGCACGTAAGGAGGTCCGGGAGGAATATTGGTACCGCTGAAGACAGTCAGGCACATGACCATGAGCATTTGATGATAGTCTGGTTTGACGTGCTCCTGATAGACGACGAATCCCTCCTCGACATTAGACACTCGGATCGCTTCCGCCGCCTTTCAAGACTTGTCCACTGTCACAAGGGAAAGTCCGCATTGGTACAGCGCCAGATCATTGATTTCTCTTCCCGCGTTGCAGCCGAGGAACTCAGGAAGGCCTTTGACTTGTGCATCAGAAACAGAGACGAAGGCCTCGTTTTGAAAGCCGACGACCCGTACTTTGCTTTTGGCAGTGCCAGGAACAAGTATACGTCTTGTTGCGTCAAGATGAAGACGGGATACATCAAGGGAATGGGCGAAGTCGGTGACTTTGCGGTCGTTGGGGCTCGCTACGATGCCACCAGAGCCAAAGTGCTCAAACTTCCACATGTCAAGTACACACACTTCTATCTTGGCTGCTTGACCAACAGCGAAGAGGTACGGAGGTTCCCAGACGTCGTTCCTGACTTTACCGTCGTCAACGAGGTGGAACTCTCTGCGGCCAATCTCCAGTATTTCCGACTAAATTGCTTCACACATGCGGTCGCTTCGATTGAGGAGAACGATGCATTTATCCTGAACATTCCGCCGGGTGTTTTACAGGGCAAGAAGATTGCAGCTGTCTTCAAAGAACCAGCTGTCTTCGAGATGGCCAGCTTTTCGTTCCAAAAAGCTCCGAACACAAGGTTCTGGAGTCTGCGATTTCCTGTCGTAACGAAGGTACATCGTGACAGGACGTGGAAGGAATGTATCAGTTTCGAGGACCTTCAGAGACTGGCAGAGGAGGACACGACGTCACCGGAGAAGGAAGACCGCGAATCGTGCCATTTGAGCAACGCCTTGAAGGAGGTAGATCCAAACATAAAGAGGGTGGCCTTCGACCAGGATACTCAGCAGACAAGCACCACGGTCTCTACGGTCAGTACCGCTAGGTCTTCATGCCAAAGACACATGGATCAACCTCCAGCTAGAGTTTCTCGTGTAACGGCTGCTAGGCCCGGGCCTACGACAAAACCGACATCGTCTGCCTCAGTACTTTCAGGCTCGTCTCCCCAGGGTATATCATCGCTTCGAACTTCTCCTCGGAAACGGCAGAGAGTGACAACGCCCTCATTGCCTCGGTGTACTAGACCTCGAAGAGACGAGCCCGAGGTGATCGACCTAACCGCGTCACCGTTAGTGAGCAGCCATAGAGATCGCCAACCCCTCGAAGATGTTACCTCTGCTCACTCATCTCAGAGGAACGTGTCTCCAGCCCTTGTGCCTCGCTTGCCTAGGGCTGAAACCTTCTACGAGGTGCCGGACGAAGCGCACTCGAGTCGGTTGCCGACAAAGCTCCCTGTGTGCTCTTCGTTTCCCTCAGCAGCATCTCCGTCGAGCCCCTTGAACGCGCCGACCGAGTCTGCGCATGGATATTCAGCCACTACAGGTCTCGAATCAAGTCCGTCTCTGGTCGCGACGAAGTCAGCATCGTTATGTCGACATGCTGGCAGACTCTGCGCGTTAGCCAACCGCTCCGTCCTCCTTTCGCCGGACGTGGCCGGTTTGTCCGTGCTGGTCGAGGACTTACTGCCCAGCCACGGTCTCACCGCTGTGTTCACAGACATCGCCTCGCTTTGCAACCGTACGAACTCCCAGAGAAAGCCGCGGGCAATGGTCCTCGTGGATGGCCGTCGCCGCGAGGCCACTCATGCATTCCTCAGAGGATTGGAAGCGGATCCTATGCGTGGACGGCACGGGTTGCAGGCGGTCATCCCCGCTTACGACTGGCGACTGCTCGAGGCGATCAACGACGAAGAGACGAAGGACAGGCAACCTGATGGACGTACGAGAAAGAATAACAGAACGGGGGCACACGGAAGGGAGGTTTGGAATAGATATTATGTTGGGCTATGTTGATTTTTAGGGGTGTTGGGTACCCAGGCAAATAGACTTTTGCCCAAGCATAATTATGGACGGATGGTGGGTAGTGATGGCACTATTGCCCTCAAGGCGCGTTATATTGTGTTGTTGGCGTTTTTGGGATTGATACCCGATGGGCATGGTGGAGAAGGCATATAAGGATAGAGCAAGCAAAGTATACCGGGACATTGATACTTCTTGTTACTCATTTTGATACGATCTCGGGGCCGATATCTACCTTGACTACTGTTTATCCTTGTCGTAGAGCTGCAGATAGCTCGCTCTCAACCTCATGTGCAGATGCTCATCGGCAGTGATCGCCTTCCTCTCCGCATCAGGATTCGCGCCTCTGGCCCATTCCTGACCGTCGGTCGGCTTATGGTTCCTGACACGGTCACTAGGGACAGCCTCCAGCGTGGTGCTGCCCGCCGGGTGGCAGAAGAAGGCGATCGAGTACCTTGCCTCCGCGTCGCTCTCCCCATCCACAAGCGCCCCCTTCGGACCGGGAAACACAACCCTATGCACCGTCGACCGCAGGAGACCGTTCGTCCAGTAGCTCAGCAGGTCCCCGATGTTCACCAGGATGGGCGGGCTGGGGTCGTCCTCCGTCCCCGGCGGGGACACTGGCACGGGGGCCCACGAGCCGTCGGGGAGGCTGATCTCGAGCCCGGCCTGGCCCCTGAGCCGGAACAGGAGCGTGATGCTGCCGTAGTCCGAGTGGGCTCCCGCCCGTACGTCCTCGGCCGGGTTCGCGGTGCCGGGGTCGAGGGACTTGAAGGGTGGGTAGTAGAGGAAGCGGAGGATGCTGCCCGATGGGCCCTGCTCGCGGAGGTGTCTGTCCCGGAAGAAGGTCGGTGGTTGGACCTCCAGGCCTATGCCGAGGAGGTGGTTGATCCTGAGGGCTAGGTTGTAGCAGAGGTCGTAGAAGTCGCTGTACTGGCCCTCGAACGGGGCGATACTGCCAGGTAGGGGTTGCTGTGCCTTGCCGTCTTGGAAAGGGCCTAGGTTGAATGCCTCCTTGAAGTCACCGACGCGTTGGTTCTTGGGGTCCAGCGTCTCGTAGTTCATGCTTGACCAGCCCCGGTTGTTCTTCTGGATGGTGCATTCCTGCTTCTCCTCCACGGGTGCTGAGAATAGCTTCTTCCCCTACAGGTCCTGGCTGCTCAGTCTTGACACAGTCTACGCTGGGTGAATAATAAAAAATACCTTACCAGGTTGAAGGCATTGTCCACGGCATCAGCTGATATGTCGGCGCCGGTGTTCTTGATATAGACGAAGCCATGCTCCACGGCAGCATCGACCAGCTCCTTGGCTACTTTGAGCTGCTCCTCCTGGCTGCCTGTAGCCGAGATATCAATCACGGGTATCTTCGCAGCAGGTGCCATGATCGTTTCCAATACCACGTGAAGATGATACTGATGGTGTTGAGGGGGATTTCTATCGTGCTCGTGAAGTGAGATGTTCAGGTATCACTAACTCACTGACTCTGTACTGTGTAAGTACTCAGCCCAACTCAGATGCCGGTTTAGTGTGGGGGAAAAGGCAGTCGAGATAAAGCACCCGGTCGATTCGCGCAACAGCAAACCTTGGAAGTGAAAGGGTTATCGGTCAGCAAGAGAAAGGGCTCGATCTTGAATATCCAATTATCATCATTCAAATTCACTATTTGAGTACTATTCAAGAAGAGTCGCCAACCATGAGACATCTGGACTGGATTGACTTCAGGTAGGATTCGACGCATCACCACTGTACGTGTAGGTACATAGGAATACATCCTGGAAGTACCTGGGTATCTAAGTACCTATAGGTAGCTGCGCAGGTGGTGCTTACGTACACAGACCTCGGACCGCGTCAGTGAGACCCCTGTGAGGCGCCCTGGAGCCCGTGCCCCCATTTTCAGTGACGATCTAGGCGTGCCGTGCCCATCCACTCTAGTAGTACGGTCCAGGTCCTACTACCCGTGGACGGCAGAGCATCTCGCGACTTTTGGTGCTGCAGCTGCCAGCTCGCGTCTGCCCAGATGGAAAGGAACTTCAGAGTTCCTGGGACCTTGATTCATCGGCATCAGCCCTGGCCCGGCTGATTGTCAACCCGTTCTTGTCCGTTCCTACTAGTATCGTCGAATCCGGCCACAAAACACCTTCCCATCATTGTTTCCATCAGCTCCTCATTATTTGCCATTGTGCAGCATCGTAGCAGTAGCAGTTGCGGATTACTTCCTGCTGTAACCCTTGTCGCGCAACACATTTCGCAGGCAGATTGTCTCGTCTCGTCTCGTCTCATCTTGCATTCCTTCGCCCTTGCGACACCACCAACCACATCCACCACATTCACCACACGACTACACCACCCACACCACATCTCACGTGCGGTACAGCCGCCGAAGTATAGCAGCCACAGGGCAGTCACGGCTACGCTACGCTGCGTGACTGACGACGGCCAAGCCAACACGCCCTCACCTTCTGCAGTGAAACACCATCAACCAACACCCTGATCAGCGCCAAAAGGGCGCATTAATCCATCTCGAGAATGGCAGCCTCGCCATTCTCTGCGGCGGACACGCCTGACCTCGAACCTCCAAGTTCCCCAGTCGGCCAGCACGCCGGCCTCTACGGCGAGAAGTCCTTCGCGACCAACGTCACCGAGGACGAAGACCGCTCCAAGATGGGCACTCCTGAACCCGGCTCACGACGTCGAGGCAGAGGCCACAACGCCAACAGTCAACCTGCCATCGGCAAGATACGGCACCTCAAGAAGGACGATGGTGAACCGCTCTGGCGGGTCGACATCCAGTACGACTTCCTCAAAGCCGTCTTCGACGACGACAGGAAAGTCTTCACCAACAGCTGGGAACCACACAAGCCCAAACAGTGCTTCGCCGACCTATACATTGACACCATGTCGAGAAGCTCCAAGACTAGCAAAGTTCTGCGCGACAAGCTGCTTAGTGATCGCGAAGCCGCCAAGAACATGGCCATGGTCTGTCTGCTGGTAAATATTGGTCGCATGAACACCACACTCAACTGTATGTGATGACTTGAGCTTGCTGCCTGCCTCGAGATGTTGCCTGTTGCTGACCAGATCCCCATGCAGTCTTTCCAGAGATGAGGGCACAGCTACGGACCTACCATGCCATCCCTTCCCTACAGGCCCAACAGGATCCCAACTCATACAAGCAGTTGCAAGATGCTCCCCGACTCAAGTCCATTTTGAAGGGAGGATCCGAAGACCGCCCGGAGCCTGTTACATTGGATGCGATCAAGAGCATGGACGTACCCCGTACCAACCCCGTCAACCTTCTATTCGTCATTTGCGCCTCAGCTGCCAAGATTGCCGAGCTACACTTCCCTCCTGGGAGCGAATTCCACGACCTCATCATGAAGACCAACTTCAGCAGCAATTCACGAGCGCGTGCCTTTCTATGGATCATGTGGTTTTACCTAGAGTCCGACTTCACCGAGGAGGGCTGTATGGAGAATCCTTTCGGCGAGGGTGTTGACTACGGCGTCGATGTCGCCAACCAAGGTGTACCCCGTCTGATGGTTCTGCCACCCGGGGAGGAGCAAAAAGAGAACATCGATACTCCAGAAGAGACTCAATACGGCAAAGATAAGCAGGCCATGAGGAAGAAGATCATCGAGGCAGATCAACAGTACGCCATCGAGTCCAACTCAAAACGGGGTGCTGCTAGAGCGCGAATGTTTCCAGCTGGCGATGAAGGCTCTACAATGGGTATACTGCCCAGGATCAGACCCTCGAAGCACGAGTCCGATATGGATAGCGTCCGCTCCACACCTCCACCGCGAGGACCAGCCCGAAACAAGGATGTGCTTGGTGCCTCAAGTCGTCGCGGTGGCGCACCTCTCAAATATCAGATCTTTGAGGGGTCTTCCCCTGGTGGCCCGCAGGTAATCGAGGGCATAGTAGCCCGTAAGCCGCGACCACCGACCGCCCACCAGATCGCCGTCGAGCGCAATCGGACCCAACGCGTGGAGTACATACTCGACCGTGGCATCAGGCAGCGACATCGCAAGTCACGTCGTGCTCGTAAGACAGATGGTGCCATTGTCCGAGCGGCCAAGCGCATCAGGTATATGGAGGACCCTTTTGAAGACAGTGAGGGTGAGGAAAACATCCAAGTCCTCAAGCACCACTTGTTGGTCGGGCCCTCGGCATATCCCCCTGGTATCGACCCCGTTACTACCAGGAAGACATCTTTCCGAGAACGCGGCTTTGGTGGCTTGGTGCCACTGGTCACCGAAGAAGACGACTTTGGCGAGGAGATCGTCGCTTACACGGCTGCTATGCGCCGAGCAGCTCGCCGTCTCGACCGCTGGGAGGCCTACACCGGGCCCGATGTTGGGCCCGTCGCACCTATCAAGAGGCCACAGCAAGCACTCGCCAATGGCGAGAAGGACCCCGACGAGACAGAGGAGGAGGTTGATGCGACACAGTACGGCCTGGGGGACGACAATTTGCTTGCACCTGTCCGGTCAGCACGGGGCAAGGCCCGCCGCTACCCTGGCTCCAATGGGGATACTGCCATGGAGGACGCCGAGGACCTCAACGATGAGGACAAGGAGCTCCTTGGCATAGCGAGTGACCGTGAGGATGAAGACGTTGAGGGCGAGGACGAAGAACTTGACGACATCGAGCTTACTATGCTTGGTCGTAAGGACATGTCCGACTCGGAGTAGAACCGTCGAGTGAGGTACGGGGACAATCGGCGACAAGAACGCTTTTGGAGCCGCCGCGTGAGACACAGGAGACAACAATGCAGGCACGACAAGATTTCAGGTCATGAGTTCAAGGCGCTCGACTACGTTGGCCCACCTTTGGGCTATTTTCTAGTGGGTGTTTCTGCAACAGCTTACATTCAAGCTGTTCGGCCTTGAGGTCTGGCTGCCACAGAAACTGCATTATCCGTGTGTGCGTCACGGGGCTGAGTAAGTCCCACTAACAGACCTGGCTCTTGGGGACTCTGTGGATTGGTATATAAGATGTTTCGTGTAGCAGGTTTGGGCTCTTCTAAGTTTGATGACCCCGGAATGGCATGGGAAAAAAGGACGAACGGTCTTGGCCTGGCTTGGGGTGGAAAACGAAAAGGCGTTGTTGGTACAAACTAGATCATTCGGTTACCAGATACTGGGCTGCCAGGTTATTCATGACACACGCCGTCAAGGCAGAGTAGCAGCTTAGCAAATTTTAAAAAGTGTAATGTACGAGTATGGGCATTGCGCCTTTCTTGCTCTTTAAGGCGACACCGCAGAGGTCTGGAAGCATGAGTTTCGGTTGCCTGACTGTTGATGGTCGACATTTGGAAGGTTGGCTGGGAATATATAAAGTAGTCAAGCCTCAGCTCTGTACAAGATGCTGCACAATGGAGAGGCAAGCTATTCACGTCGCCGTCCGGAAACATCACCGTCTACCTTCCACACCAGCACCTGGATTCGTCAAACTTGTCACTGTATCAATCAGAACCCTTTCAGCCATCCAGTTGATTGTCTTAATCTGGATTTCTTCCAGCCTTGCTCACTATGGCATGCCAAAGATCTAGGCGGTCAAGCCATGCCCAACCCCATTCCCTGTCCAGAACAGCCACGGCGCATAACGGGCATCGGGAACCCCGAGGCCCCTACAGCGGAGCCGGCCTCCGAAGTCCATTACGGCGGGATTAGCCCAACAATATTCCACCGAAACGGTGAAGGTCGCTGGACGGGCCCAGACTTGCTTTGACGACCGGGCTTGGAGCGGTGAGGGGAAGGCTGGGAGGGAGGAATAGAGGGAGGAAGGTATACGCGTCATATCAACATACTTGGTATCGGCAGACGGGCAACATGTCGTACGGTACCGGTACACTACGGTAGGCTTCTGGGTTGATCCGTCTTACTGCGTTGCATACTTATACAGGTATCTGTGCTGCCACGTTTCCCTCCGAGTCTCGGGAGGAATTGTTTCGCTGCCACAAAGGATCTGTCCGTTGTGCCTTTCGGGGCAAAGCCACATGGGGTTTGCATGATATGTTTCACCGGATTTAAGGCCCGGAGGCCCGTAAATACGGCTCTCGTTATTCGGCTCTCGCTAACAGGTACGAGGCCGGAATTACCACGTAGTCTATGTACATTGCTTCCACGTATAGAGCGTCATGGATTATCACATAGCGAGTATCTGCTGCCGGTGAGCTTCCCAACGCCGAGATCAGGGTGCTACACAGTAGAGTTTGCGGAAAATGGGTAGAGAACCCTGAGGACATGCCATTTGATCTGGCCGCGGGTTCTTAGTATGATTCGAGACTGGAATCTCGAACGATTGCGGAAGCAAGTCGTAACATGGGTAATAGGGTACATGGCGGGTTCTGCCTGGATTACAAAGCCACGCAGATGGCACAAACCAAAAGATCTGGACCTTTTTTAGGCACTCGAGTTCCCGAGTCTACAGTATGTGTATATGAATATTCCCACAGTACTGCCGTTTGTAACAAGAAGAAGACCAAGGGCGGCTTAGAATTTGTCCGCGATGAGGAAGCCACATGCTTGCGAGCGTGAGCTGAGTTCCGAATCCCTTCCCTATTTATAATCTCTGTATTCGGATCGATATCAGAGGCTGGAGAGGACCAGATGGCAATAAGGAGAAAGAATGGAAATTGGGAGGGGAAAAGAAAGTATACACAGTAACGATTGTCAACAAGTTCTTGGGTAATAAATTATCGATGCGATCTGAGGTTATATGAAAGATCGGCAGCGATGCGTCACCTGGCATGTTTACTGAGCCATACACATGTCATGGTGTACACCACATATGCGTGTACCTTTCTAGGTAATAGACTGCTGCAGCATGGTCGGCGTGACACAAGCATATCCGTATCGTACCGACATCCGTAGCAACCACACATGGCAACCTGGCCCAGGTGTTGGGAGATCATGGCGTTGTGGTAGGTAGGCAGGTAAGCAGGTAAGCAGGTAGGAAATACACTAGACCAGATCGACAAGATCGACAAGATCTTAGCATGCTATAATACACTAATGTACATGCAAAGTAGTCACCGGTATCGACATCCCAAGAGTTGATAGTGTGCTGACAATACCGAGTTGTTCGTGTCATGATGACATCGCACACATCCGTGCCACACGAGTACTTTAACTATTTAGTACATGGTGTAAGTCTACACTACGACTCCATAGAAATTTCGAATGGGGCTTCACCACGTGTATGAGGTTGTCCCAAATCCAGTCACTACCAAGTTAAACGTAGAGTCCTAAGTAGCGTAACGGCATCGGCCAGGAACGAGAGACCCGAGACCGAGACCAGGACCGTGACCGTGACCGGGACCGGGGACCGTGGCTGGAATCGGGACTGTGACCGGACGTCGGACAACGGATGAACAATAGCTTACCAAGGTACCAACAACTTACTCTATCGACCTTGGAATGGCCTACCGCGCATATGCATCCATACTTCGGCCCGCATGTACATACAAGGGCAACGCATAGGTATCGCCTCTCGGTGAATAGTCTGCTTTGGGCGGTGGCCACTCAGCCATTCATCCACCTATCTATCCCCTGCATCTACAGTGTGTACTTCGTAACCGGATGGGCCCTGGGCAGACCTCGGCGCCCCTTCGACACCTCCCCGTCCCGGCACGCTAAATAACGAACTACTCACCTAGGTAAGTGCCTAGGCACCCAGGTGAGTATTGTACGGACGGGGTACGGCCAGACGACCGCCGGGGCAAAGGTTCCCTTGTTGCCATTAATAATACCGACATTCCCACTTGTCTACGCGTCAGTGCTCTGCATTCAAGCCCATTGCTTGCATGTTCTGCGTGGCTTGCGTGATTGCGAGCTTGCTGTTCTCTTCTGCCAATCTGCAACCTTCTACCCTTGCTCTACGCTTGCTCGCATATTCTTCTGGCTTGCCCAGTCTACCGCTCCTTGTCTTATAGCTAAGCGAGACTTGGACGAGACTGGATGAGAGACTTGGGTTAAGACTGGATCAAGACTGGATTAAGACTGGAACGGCAACAACCGCCATCGAACCTGCATTTGCTTGGCCTGCTTGGCTCCCGTGCTCGATCTGGAAAGTGGGGGAGGTACCAGGCCATATTAATCCATAACTATCAACAATACGACTGCCTTGTTTAATTGCAGCTCAGTCCTGTCTACCTAGGCAGTCCATATCGCACGCTTCATGCCATGGCGCCCCCGTCCAGGAAGACCTCGAGGCCCTCGCTGAAGAAGTCCTCGAGCGTGGCAAGCTATGACAGGGACAGGCAGCCCGACGACCCCCTCGCGAGGGTCACCAGCATGAACGCCGAGAAGGACGATGTCGACCAGGAGAAGGAGATCGCCGAGGAGGCACTGAGGGCTCACGAGCACTCCGATGCCGATTCTGACGAGGCCGATGGCGAGGTGCTCGACGAGAAGTTCGACAGCGACAGCGACAACGGCAACGACATCGACATCGACATCGGCATCGGGGCAGACCGCAAGGAAGCCACCGAGACGCGGCAGGAGATCGGGCGGACTGAGAGCTACGCGACTGACGTCAGCGTCACCACTCAGGCGACGAGTCACCACCCGGCAGACGAGAACGCCAGGGGGAGGAAGCCATGGCACCGCAAGCTCAACCCGCTGCGATGGGGCAGGGTACCGCCCGTGCCCGAGGTGAGGGAGGTGTCGCACGAGCACGGGGCCAACTTCTTCAGCAGGCTGTTCTTCTCCTGGCAGGCGCCGCTGATGACGACGGGCTACAAGCGCCCGCTCGAGCCCAACGACATCTGGACCGTCAACCCGGACCGGAGCGTCTACAAGCTGTCCAGGGAGGTGGAAGAGGCCTTCAGGAGGCGGGTGGCCCAGGGCCGCAAGTACCCCCTCCTCCGGGCGCTGTACGATGTCTTCACGGTTGAGCTGTGGGTGGGTGGCCTGTGCCAGCTCTCATCGACGGTTATGCAGGTCATGTCCCCGTTTACCCTGCGGTACTTGATCCAGTTCGCCACGGATGCGTACCTGGCGCAGCACACGGGCACACCCGCACCACACATCGGCAGGGGCCTGGGGCTAGTCTTCGGTGTGACAGCCATGCAGGTCCTACAGAGTCTAGGCACGAACCATTTCATCTACAGGGGTATGTTGGTCGGTGGCATGTCGAGAGCATCCCTCATCAGCTTGATCTACGAGAAGTCCATGGTCGTCTCCGGCCGAGCCAAGGCAGGAGGCATGGCGCTCAAGGGCAATCCGGAGAGCAACACAACCGAAGAGACTCCCGAGGAGAAGGAGAAGTCCAAGAAAAACAAAAGGCAAGCAGGGCCTCCGGGCAAGGCCGGAGTATCGGGAGACGGCGTTGGTTGGGGGAACGGTCGGGTGGTGAGCTTGATGAGTGTTGACACTTACCGTATCGACCAGGCCTGCGGCCTCTTCCACCTCATGTGGACAGCGCCCATCTCCTGTCTGCTCACGCTGGCGCTGCTCCTCGTCAACCTGACCTACAGTGCCTTAGCAGGCTTTGGCCTCCTGGTCATCGGCATGCCCTTGCTTACAAAGGCTATCAAGAGCCTGTTCAGGCGCCGACAGCGGATCAATAAGGTAACCGACCAGCGCGTCAGCCTGACGCAAGAGATCTTGCAATCAGTCCGCTTCGTCAAGTACTTTGGATGGGAGAGCTCATTCCTCAAGAGGCTTGGAGAGATGCGCACCAAGGAGATTGGCATGATCCAGAGGCTTATGTCGATCCGCAACTTGATCATGGCTGTGTCCCTCTCTCTACCCATATTCGCCTCCATGCTGTCTTTCATCACCTACACGCTCTCGCATCATGGTCTGGCGGCAGCTCAGGTGTTCTCATCCCTGGCGCTGTTCAACGGTCTGAGGATGCCTCTAAACTTACTCCCGCTGGTCATCGGCCAGGTCACTGACGCGTGGAACTCTCTCAAGCGTATCGAGGATTACCTGCTGCTGGAGGAACAGTCTGATGAGGCAACTCTCAACCCGGATGCACCAAATGCGGTGAAATTGCACGATGCTAGTTTCACTTGGGAGAGGACGCCGACGCAGGAGAGCGAGGGTGCCCCTGGGGCTGGTAAGCAAAAGAAGCTGGACACCAAGGAGAACAAAACGCAAGGCCCGGCGGAGACCGGGGACGATGGCAGCACCTTGGTCGAGGAGCGCGAGCCGTTCAAGCTGCATGATATCAACTTCGAGATCGGGAGGAATGAGTTGGTGGCTGTCATCGGATCTGTAGGTAGCGGCAAGACCTCGCTTCTCGCTGCTCTTGCTGGTGATATGCGGAGAACGAATGGTGAAGTCGTCTTGGGTGCCTCGAGGGCCTTTTGCCCACAGTACGCCTGGATCCAGAACACGACCGTGAAGGAGAACATCCTGTTTGGAAAGGAGATGGATCGGTCGTGGTATAAAAAGGTCATCAAAGCGTATGTACTCCGTGATCCCGTCAGCTCTCGAACACATGCGTCTATGCACGATGCTCTCCTATAGGATATTATCTCGTGATACAATGTCTCAGGGTGGCATGGAGACTACCAGGGCAGTGTAAATTGGGAGGATCGACATCACTAACAAGAAAATAGGTGTGCCCTGCAACAGGATCTGGAGATGCTGCCAAACGGGGACGCAACCGAGATTGGCGAGCGAGGAATCACTATCTCTGGTGGTCAGAAGCAGCGATTGAATATCGCCCGTGCCATCTACTTCGACGCCGACATAATTCTTATGGACGACCCGCTCAGTGCTGTCGATGCCCACGTGGGTCGCCACATCTTCGACAACGCTATTCTCGGCCTGTTGAAGGACAAATGCCGAATCCTTGCTACACATCAGCTCTGGGTTCTGAATCGCTGCGATCGTATCATATGGATGGATCAAGGCGGAATTCAAGCCGTCGACACCTTCGACAACTTGATGAGGGACCATGCCGGGTTTCGACAACTCATGGAGTCCACAGCCCAGGAGGACAAGAAGGAAGAGGGGGATGACACCCAGAACGTTGACGCCGACGAGACTAAGGGCAAGAAGAAGAAGGCCAAGGGCCTTATGCAGGCCGAAGAGCGTGCCGTGTCCAGTGTACCCTGGTCCGTCTATGGCGACTATGTGAGGGCGTCCGGAAGCATCTTCAACGCAGTGTTGATCCTCGCCCTCCTGGTGATATCTCAGGGTGCCAATATCATGACCAGTCTGTGGCTGTCGTGGTGGACCTCGGGCAAGTATAACCTGTCAGAGGGTACCTACATCGGCGCATATGCCGGCTTAGGCGCCGTGCAAGCTATTTTGATGTTCTCATTCATGGTTACCCTGACAATCGTTGGGACGTCCGCGTCGAAGACCATGCTCCGGGATGCCATAACACGTGCGCTCCGCGCGCCCATGTCCTTCTTCGACACCACGCCACTGGGACGCATCACGAATAGGTTCAGCCGTGACGTGGATGTCATGGACAACTCTCTCTCGGATGCAATTCGGATGTACTGCTTCTCTGTCGCGTCCATCATCTCCGTATTCGCACTCATCATCGCGTACTTCCACTACTTCGCGATAGCGCTCGTGCCGCTGTTCTTCTTGTTCGTCTTCGCGACCTCGTACTACCGCAACTCGGCCCGGGAGGTCAAGCGCTTCGAGTCCGTCCTCCGTTCGAGCGTCTTTGCCAAGTTCGGCGAGGGTCTGAGCGGGGTGGCCTCCATCCGGGCCTACGGTCTCAAGGACCGCTTCATCGAGGACCTGCGGGCGTCCATCGACGAGATGAACGCCGCTTACTACTTGACCTTCAGCAACCAGCGGTGGCTGTCTGTGCGTCTGGACATGATTGGAAACGCGCTCGTCTTCACCACCGGCATCCTGGTAGTAACCTCACGCTTCAATGTCTCGCCGTCTATCGCCGGGCTGGTTCTGTCATATATCCTCTCAATCGTGCAGATGATCCAGTTCACGGTCCGGCAGCTTGCCGAGGTCGAGAACGGCATGATCTCTGTCGAGCGGCTGCGCTACTACGGCACGCAGCTCGAGGAGGAGGCGCCGCTGCACACCGTCGAGGTCCGGCCCAGCTGGCCCGAGAAGGGCGAGATCGTCTTCGACCACGTCGAGATGTGCTACCGCGAGGGCCTGCCGCTCGTCCTCAAGGGGCTGGACATGCACGTGCGGGGCGGGGAGCGCATCGGCATCGTGGGCCGGACGGGCGCCGGCAAGAGCTCCATCATGTCGACGCTGTTCCGGCTGGTGGAGATATCGGCGGGGCGCATCACCATCGACGGCGTCGACATCTCCACCATCGGCCTCAACGACCTGAGGAGGAGGCTCGCCATCATCCCGCAGGACCCGACGCTCTTCCGCGGCACGGTCAGGAGCAACCTCGACCCGTTCGACGAGCACACGGACCTGGAGCTCTGGTCCGCGCTGCGCCAGGCCGACCTCGTCCCGAGAGACGCGACGCTCGACTCGCCCGCCGGGACGACAAACGACCCGGGCCGCATCCACCTGGACAGCGTGGTGGAGGAGGACGGGCTGAACTTCTCCCTCGGGCAGAGGCAGCTCATGGCGCTGGCGCGTGCGCTCGTGCGCGGCAGCCAGATCATCGTGTGCGACGAGGCGACGTCGTCGGTGGACATGGAGACGGACGACAAGATCCAGGCGACCATGGCGTCCGGGTTCCGGGGCAGGACGCTGCTGTGCATCGCGCACCGGCTGCGCACCATCGTCGGGTACGACCGCATCTGCGTCATGGACAGGGGCGCCATCGCCGAGCTGGACACGCCGCTCAGCCTGTGGCACCGCGAGGGCGGCATCTTCAGGGGCATGTGCGACCGCAGCGGCATCAGGCTGGAGGACATAAGGGGCGCGAGGGAGGGGCTCAGGCTCGCGGCGGCGGCGGAGGGCCAGGACGGTGATGGTGCTGGTGTGGGGAGGGTGAGGAGCTGGGATACCGAGGGTGGTCGTGGTGATGGCGGGGTGGTGGGCGATGTGAGCGAGAAGGGGGCGGAGAAGGATGAGAGGCCATAATGGTGATGGAGCTGGGAGACGTCTCAAGCGGCGTTCTTGAGGATTCTCTGCCTCTGCCCC
>LKEB01000044.1:146829-179477 GCA_003795295.1 Cytospora leucostoma | reverse complement strand
TTTACCACTCCGGCCCACCTCCACCTCCCACCGAGTGGCATATACACACATACATAAATACGATAGCACGCGCTTGCATACATGGATGCATGATCTGTAGTTCTCTGAAACATAACGATGATGACTAAAAAGGGTATAATAGATAGTGGGTTGGATATAATGAAATCAAAATCAAGGCAGAAGACATATAACCGAACAAACATGCACCCAGCAGATACATATATATATACATATGTGTACGATGTAGACATAAGACCCGGCCAGCAAGTCTGCCAGCCAGTTACACACCACGAGCAAGTCCGGATTGGTAATTCAACAGCCCGCTGCTCGCAGCGAAACCCCCGAGCTCCCTTACGTTCCGGAGCAGCGACGGCAGGATTCACCTAAGCAGTGAGCCGCTGCCACACACCCTCTCTGCCTCTCGGCAACTGTCAACGTACATGTCGCAATTTTGGGCTTCTCTTTCGTGATGGATGGGATAGACGAATTAAAAGACCAGCCTACCTAACCTACCTACCTGTCCATCAGCTTCCCCGTCTACATGCTCGCCTGCCTCCCTCCCTTCCCTACCTAGCCTTGGGCATGCATTAGTCAGATTTGTCCGTTCCGATGTGCGCAGTGATGGCAAAGGCGGCGGTCGCGTCTGGGATCAGTGTCGTTTCGTTATAATGGGTAAGACACACAGAGACAGATGGACAGACGAATAGAGAGGACGCAGTATAATAAATAGCAACACTGCTTGGTGCTGACGTGTGACTTGCCATGTCACTTGAAAGTCCTATACGCAATATCAGTCCACTGTGTACACGGCAGAGAGGACATGCAAGGAAGGGAAAAGTGAGAAGTGGGTGTGACTGGTCAACGGGCAGCAGTACACTTAGCTAGACATAGGCTGGACTTACATACGGTACAGCACGGTATAGCATGCCACAGCACCTGGGCAGCTTATACTCATGTTGGAGCAAGCAGACATCCACCATGATGCTCTGGCGTCAAGATTGTTATGATACATGTAGAAGCATCAGGTGGCTTAGAAGGTGTTGGGCCTTTGGATTTGGGTAGACCACTTGGCTTGGCACAATCAGAGAAATATCGACATGATGACCCGACGCATGACGATCCCTAGGAAAGCGCTAGCAATGCAGAATGAGTATCCCATGCGGCAGAAGAGAGGATACAGTTCTCCAGAGACCGCAAAAGCAATATAAGATAACAACCACCATCAAAGGTCTTTGGATACAGACACCTAGAGGAGGATCAGAGCAAGGCAGAGGATACATTTCGGAAGGCCAAGTATCGAAAGATGTCGCAAGAGCCGACGAAGAGTATCCATTATCGAAGCATGGTGAACAGTATGCCAACACTACTAGAACGATACGCAAAAACGACAATGCCAAACCCGTTTGACATGTCCCAAACCATGCCCCTCGAACGCCGTTCTTGATGCCGAAATCAACCCCCCTAGACCAAAGTCTCCTGACTATCATCCTGGTCCGAAGCTTTGTACTCCTCAGGCGGCAGCACATCATGGACATCGCCACTCCGCTCTGAAACCTTGGACAGCTTGATCTCCAAGCAGGGATTTGAGCGGTCCAACTAGTACCGCCCCCCACTCTGCCGGTATGGATGGTTGGCGCTCCTTCTTGGCCCCGGTGACATGCCCGCGGGTGGGAACGCCTCGGGGTGCTCGTCAAGAAGGTCGTCCAAGAAAGCGCTAGGTGCGCGCCCCGTTGCGTTGTTCAAGTTGACACTGCTGGTGCTCATGTTCCTTGATCTTTGCGGTCCAAACCCTGGTGACTCTGGAGGGGAATGGCCGGACAAAGCATGGCCTCTAGAGTCTGGTCGGAGGTTTGTCATGCTAATGGATTGGCCGTGAACGTCAGGATTCTGTGGAGCGCCCGAGCCTGCAGCGTAGAAGCCGGCAGGTAAGAAGCGTGAGTCTCGGTATGCAGAGTTTCTTGTGGGCTCGTCGCGGAGGACAGAGTCACGGTTCGTGGCTCCAGCGGTTGGCGAGAAGAAGAGGTTAGTCTGGGACGGTGTCGAAGATGGAATGGGTCCCCTCGTTGACCTGCGCACACCACGCCCCGAAGTAATGTTTTGCGACGAGTCCTGGTCGCTATATTTGTAGAAGGCACCAGGTGGTGTGGGGAAGAGGGCCTTGTCATTTGCGAGATGTTGGGCCATGGCGGCTTTCTCGACGGAGCGATGGAGCAAGCATGCGATGATGGCGCGCCAGAGTAGGACGGCGAGACCAATGGCACCTAGGAT
This sequence comes from Cytospora leucostoma, assembly GCA_003795295.1. Classification (NCBI taxonomy): domain Eukaryota; kingdom Fungi; phylum Ascomycota; class Sordariomycetes; order Diaporthales; family Cytosporaceae; genus Cytospora; species Cytospora leucostoma. The sequence goes on along the minus strand of LKEB01000044.1, from coordinate 177,209 downwards.
GGACCCGACGCAAATGAAGACGGTGCCGTCGGGCAGGTTCGACGTCTGCATATATGGAGCATTTGCCATGGGAGGCACGGTCGCCGCAGGATACGTGGGGATGGAAGTATCTGCTGCAGAGGTACTGCTCAGAGTTGGCATGTCAGAGTTGATGGAATTGTCGCTACTGGCACTCGAACTTGAGTCGCTGGACGCAGATGTCGTCGCCGTCGTACTCGCACCAGCGTTGGCCGATGTTGCGCCCTCGGTGGGCATGGCCTCTGTGGCCGTAGCCGTATCATCAGCGGTACTGGCGGCGGCCGTGGTGGCGGCCGTGGCAGCGTCGGTAGTTGTGGCAGCAACAGTGGCCGGGGCTGCCAACACGCCAGCGGTGAGGAGCGACAAGGAGAAGACGGTCGACAGAAGCAGCGAACGCTTCAGGGAGAGTTGTGACCTCTTCATCTTGGCGTGATCTATGTGTCTAGTCCAACTATGCAGCGATGTCGGTCGAACGACCGCAAAGTGGAGTCAGAAAGGCCCGGGCTCGTTGGTGATAGTATGGAAGTGGAGGTGGAGGTGATGATGATGATGATGATGATGCTGCTGGTGGTGATCTTCAAGGAGGTGGGTGGCCAGCTTTTCCTCCATGCACCGTATCCCTCTATTCCCGGGTATCGGACAGTGCTCTGTGATGCAGGACAAGGGAGGACAGAATCGGAAGGCAAGGCAAGGATGCGTGCGCGAACGAAGGCGGCTGATGAGACCAAGACAAATGATGAGTAGAATCAAGTGGAAGTCCAGATTCGAATCCAAAAGAGCGAATATCTAGATGCCGATGACAAGCATGTCACCAATCGAAGCAGAAAAAGCACGCGCGAGTGGAGTGGTCCCCTGCTTGATACACGGTCAGAACATTATCGGGTCTGTCTGGGGGATGTGATCTGGGTGATGTGCAATGTCAAAGGGTGGAACGAGAAGAATGAGTGGGAACATTTGAAGGCTGGGGTCAACTGATTGGACCGAGTGGAGTGAAGAAACGGGATCCGCAAGGCGTCCGCAGGCAAGGGCAAGGGCAAGGGCAAGGGGAGGTAGGAAAAGGAAAGTACGGACTACAGTACTTTACTATGTACATATGTACACCGCGTGCATGTATGCAGGGCGAGCGCAAACAACAACAACAACAACGGCGACAGGGCTGTCACCAATGGACCACATACCATAGTAGTCACTGGCCCAGGCGCAAACCACCACACCTGGGCAGTTTGTGGCTGCTACAGATGGGACGTCCTTGGCGGGCCAGATGTGCCTGGACTAGTAGTTTTCGCATCCAAGATTCGTATCAGCTGACACTCCCACACCCATCTTCGTATCACTGTAGATATAGAGAACCCCCGTATACTCGTATACCACGGAGAGCCCGTATCGATGGAGTCTACCACAGTACCCAGATACTTTATTTACTTCTGACGACAGTTGCAGAGTTGCTGCTGCTGCTCCCCGCATCTGCACGTCACAGACATGTGTGCGTATGTAGTCTACATATATACTCCGTAGATAACGCCTTGATACCGGTACGCGCGCCGCCGGTCTGTGACAAACGGACCTGCGGACCTGCGGACCTGCAGCTGCTCCGTATGTGTTGGTAATAAGCTTGTCGTTGAGCCTGCAGAACGGACAGTCCCTTAGTCCCTTTGGATGATGCGATATACACACTAACACTGTGCGCACAGGCCACCCCCGCGTTCGGCCGGCCGTTGCCGTTATCTTTGCCTGCCGTGACATTGCACTCGCAAACTGCCATGGAATTTTTTCGAGTCTCGACGATTGCCTGTGAACCGCGATTGTTACGATCCATCATCTCTCGATGTCACTTTTCTTCCTTCCATCCACGCACGCACGAAAGTTACGATAGACTAGTCCCGCCACCGATTCGAACTCCATTCAACACACGAAATCCCGGTCGAAATCATGGGTGTCGCAAAGAACACCAGAAAGTTTGCGCAAACGAAGCGTGTTATCGGCAAGCGCGATGACAGGTTGAAGGAGAACAAGGACAAGGCCGACATCGTCCAGGAGACGAAGAAGAAGGCTACCGCAAATGGAGAGCTCAGTATGTCTCGGTCTCGCGATGCGCCCAGCTGGCTGTGTTGTTCCTTCTCACGAGGAGTCCATATACTGACCGTGCTCATCAAATAGTCCGCGAAATCCCCCAAGCACCCTCGTCCATGTTCTTCCAGGTACGTGACCTTGCCGTTCCACCCCATAATACACCAAAAAGAAGGGAACAGTCAACTCATACTCGTATAACAGCACAACACGGCTCTGGTCCCGCCATACCAAGTCCTTGTCGACACAAACTTCCTCTCACACACAGTTTCCCGAAAAATTGAGATGTTAACCGGCATGATGGATGTTTTGTACGCAAAGTGTGAGGTCTTGATCACATCATGTGTCATGGCTGAGTTGGAGAAACTGTAAGTGACCTCTGGAGGCCCTTCCGGGCCCCTTGACGACCAAAGCCTTCATGTCTTCATGTGGCTGACTACGGGACTACCGCAGTGGACCCAAGTACCGAATCGCCCTTAGGATCGCCCGTGACGAGAGGTGGAAACGCCTGCCATGCGAGTCTGTCCACAGTGGTACCTACGCCGATGACTGCATCGTAGACAGGTGTATGAAGCACCGCATCTATATCGTTGCGACGAACGATCGAGATCTCAAGCGGAGGTTGCGGAAGATTCCCGGTGTTCCGATCATGAGTGTTGGTTGGGGCAAATATGCCATCGAGAGGCTGCCGGATGCGCCCACCACTTGAGGCGCTTGACAAGGAAAAAACCCACCAAAATCGGCAACCAGGTTCGGACGTCGAATACGACTGCTCTTGGGGGAATTCGGGCCAAGGAGTCCATGGCCAGCAAGCCACCAGGCCCGGCGTCTTTCAAGGACACCGCGGACGCCATCATCGGGATCCGGAACGAGGTGGTCCAGGTGATCTGTCTCCGATGTTCGGGTTCTCTCGGAGGCCCCATGGCCCTTTCCCTCAGCGCCCATCTGGTGAAGCCATACAGGGCTTACAACGGCAAAGGGGGATCTGCCAGGCTATGGCAGGGCTAGCCATGCTGGTAGCACACCTCATGTAGAGACACGGCGCGCATCATATTGCAGGGGCTCGTCTGGACCGGAGAAAGAGGGAACTGAGCTACGAATGGACGAGGCTATCCACAGCGGGCATCTTATGGATGTCTAGAGCTCGACCTCGCGATTCTGGTCATGTTCCAGTATTTTATGTTACCCAAGATACCATTGTTATAATACATCAACGAAAACGAGGACTTTCGAGGATGTCTCTTCTTTGTATTCGATTGTGCTGTACCACTACCTAATGATGTTGATGAGCTTGGTAAATGTCTCAGAGCCACCCGGTTAACGACAGCTGACACACGGCGATGGCATTTATCGCTCGGAACCCTGCTTACAGCAAAGTGATATCCCAAGTGCCACCCCTAAACAGGCTGAGTTTCCTGTCATCCTCTCTCGTAGCACGACATGTTTCGTCCTAATGCTGGGGGTAGCCTCTGTGAGTGGCGTCCGACGACACTTCAACAGTCGTACACACCTCACTCATCCCGCGCTGTGAAGCCTTCCAATACTCTGTATGTACAGGCGGCCGGACCGTGCCCGCAACCTTCAAATATCAATGGAATTAATTCGCCCAATGTCGGTGGCTTGTTGCCGTCGACTCTAAAGTATTATGCCTTACGCCCGTATAAAACAAGCCACTTGCTAAAAGAGTGGTCCAGAGTGGTCCAGAGTGGAAGAGTCCTGCTACAAAATGAGTTCAGGTCCGGTAGCTTTGCTTCGGAAACCTCTCGTTGGGACACTCCTTCTGGCTCCGGGATGCTCTCCATGATCAAAAGGTGAGAGGTTTAGTATGCGCGCTGACAGGGCAACCTTGAATGGTTGCTGGAAACGTTGTCCCTGTTGGCATGCAACCGGGCCGACATAGCGATGAACCGCGTCCTTATACTGCACCAACCGCAGCAGTAAAAGACTACCTTTCCAGGTAGCCGCAACTGCTTGTCCCCTGCGCGCTGTTGTTGACACCTCTTGAACTGCTTCTATTTATGGAGTACTGCCATCCAGATGAGGTCCTACCTGCTGACTGCCGTTTGCATCCCGCACCATCTGAAGACGTGCTCGAGTAGCAACCCGTCCGAGCTGCCAAGCTATCCTCACGCCCCCTTTTGACGCGGAGAATGCGCCGCCTGGTCCGGAAGATTGGCGACCCAGATTAGCCTAAAAATCAGCTTTCCACCCTGGCCTCCCAGACATCATATCTCACTGGAGCACGCACGCTACTAGCGAGCGAACCTGCCCGACGCGTGCATGTGCTTCGGCGCGAGCACGAGAGAGCTGCCTGCCACCGGGGCACCCACCAGCTAGCAGACTACGCCCAAATGACTTATCAGATTTCTCGAAGAGCCATCTGCAAGCTGTCTGGCCGCGGTGCGACAGGCTCACGCGCTGAGGGCTTCAATCGACGCCGCCGTCATGCAACTTGACAGCGAGGTGGCAGGAGAGGTTCGTGGCGTTGCCGAGTTGCATGAAGGTCGGATCGCTGGAGACTTGCGTGGCAGATCCAGCTTTCCAGGTCTCAGAGCTTCGGCCCGGAACTCACTCTTCCAAAAAGGCATGTTGCGTACTGTTAGTCGTTTTCAAGAAGTGAACGGTCCTCCTGAACAAGCAGCAATTGCTCTGGAGAAATTGTCGGGTTTGAAGGAAGGTCAATAAAACCAGCTCAGTGGTAAAGAAAGCGCCCTTGTCGCTCGATGTTATGTACATACCTGCAGCTCTGAAAAGGTTGTACTGAGGGGAATGGCTGTGTCAGTAGTGGAAGTGCTACCGGCTTTCTGGGTATCAGCAGAGAAGCCATGATATTTGCCGCATGTATATGAACTTGAAAAGCGATGTAGATCACTCTTGCGGAAGTTCATTCCTTCAGCGATTTTGCGGCGCCTCGTACCGTACATCACCTGTCCGTCCAGATGGGACCGAGACTGAGATATCATGTCTGGAGTCGACCGGGTCTGATGCAAGTATAGGCGACAATTTAAGGAGGATCCAGATCCGTCTTACCAGAGCCGGCCTCATTAAGGGCCTGGGCCATCCATCCTAATAAGAAGCCACATTGCTGCTAGACGAGATGGCTGGCGTAGAGTGGGTAAGCCCAGGATTCATGTGATTGAGGCTATCACGGTATGAGCCGGTCATCGCAGTACGACTGGAATCGAGGAGCTGACAAGTAAACGGGTAAGGTACCTCGGAGAGTGCCAATGTCAAAGACAACGTTTTGAAACAGATAGCATGGACCAAGAGATGGGCAAGAACATGTCAGTCGACGAACAAACGGAGTTAACTTCATGCACAAACCCTGCAGTCATCGGTCTAGGTACGTCCTTCAACCTACCTGCAACCACATCTTCTCGCCCATAAGTGGAGGTTTTGGAGCTGTAGAAAGCGATGGCGCACTTTGGGCCTGCTGACCTGTGATTCCACGAGTAGGCTACATCTGGCAGCGGCTATGTGACAGCCATCTTATCAAGATTGTCCATATGAATGCCTGCTTGGCGATAGGAGCCTTCACGGCTACAGCGGGTCCAAGGCGGCAGGCATCGTCACGATGCACATCCGTCCAGACCGTGGCCATCGCTAAATCTTGGGATCTACGCATGCGAGCTGGAACGCCAGGGGCGATCTTGTGGTCCGGCTGGGCCGGTGGAGTGCCGTGAGGACTGAGCTGAGGCCTTCTCCATCGGCGCGAGCCTCCGGTGGGACGAGACGAGATCAGTTCCTGGCTCTTCATGGGGCCGGTAACAGAGATGCACTGCAGTGTGGTCCTTGTGGAGGGTGCCGGAGACCATGGCCGGAATAGTATACCGGACGACTTGCCAACACCGCCAACCACAGCCAACGTGCCTCATGCTGGGGCCAGCATTATCCTGAGAGGCTGCCAATGGCACGGCGAAACATCCGCGGAGATGATGCGCTGCTTGATCAGAGGGGGATGAGCGCGCCATCCGTGTGTCTCATGACGACATGGAGGGACCATGTGCTGCTGAGACGGAAGCCGTGTCCGTTGACTGAGGCGTTATTGAATTTGTACGTAACAGAAAATAGGGATTTCGGGTTCCATGCTCCTGGGCGGCACTGACCCCAATCACCGGAGGAAAGAAACACATCCCTTCAGTAATAAATCGGAGGCTGCTCCGATATTGAACCGAGGGGCTGGTGGGAGCCTCAGAGCGCATGCTATTCGGCGTCCAGGTTCAGAATTTGGCCATGAGTGTTCGATTAGGTAGTTCGATGTTGATGCTTTTTGACAATGAACAATCGTACCTATGGACGAGGCAGGTGTCGTCCACAACTTGTATGACAACGTAGCTCTAATTCTGTAGTGACGTTCAAGTGACGAGGCTGCCGGAGTGGCATTCAATGCAGGGAGGGATCTCCAGCTTACCTACTTATAGGTACATACGGTAGGTTCTGAATGCCTGCGGTATGCATAGGTCGCTTCCGATGCAGCCAGCACCTGAGCAACCTGACCACTTGACGACCAAGGGTTTCCAATGATTCTTCAAATGAATACCCATTTGATAGGAGTCCCGATGGCAGCCGTGTCCACTGCCACCCTTTTCCTTCCCCCGTTTTGACTGGGATAGATCGCTTGTAATGGGCTGTGGACCAGGCTGATGATGCTCGATGGCCGATGATGGCTCATCGATGTATGGAGCTTCATCAAGTTGCAGTAGCGACCAACCGGTTGCCGCAGTCTGCCGATCGACGCAGTGCTTCACCATGTGTTTCAGTGTTTCAGCGGCCAGGCCTGACAGCCCTTAGATTGTTAGCCGTTGTGGAGATATGTATGTTCATATATATATATATATATCGCAGTTGAGGGAGTATCTAGATATGGAGGTGGAGGTGTTCCAAGGTTGAGAGAGTTGGGCACTTGTAGTTTGGGTAGGCAAGCTCTAGTGTCCGTTCTGGCATTTTGGCGGGGTAATCGACAATCAGGCATTCAGGGTCGTTCTTGCCAACGATTATCACAGTAGACTACCTACAGTATGTAGTATGTACCCGCACCATAGTATGATACCTATGCATGGGTCTTTCCTAGACATATTTGTAAGTATCCAGGTACCCAGTACTGACATCCATGGATCTTGAAAGAGTAAATGGGAGTCTTGGGAACCCTGATGGTGCATCGTGCTGCTCCTTCCAAGTTCTGAAGCATTCTTCACCACGCTTTTGGAGCAGTGCTGAAAATTTGAATTTCGCGTGGTCACCATCGCCAATAAGTTCCAGCACCATGTGCAAATTGGCCAACAGCAACTGGTCCTGCTGGAATCCCTTACCTAATAACCTCACTAGGTCGCCCGCGGGCCTACCTAGGTACTATAGTAGGTAGTACCTGGATATGTAGTATTGTACATATCTTCTCTGGTACCGTGCTATACTTGCTCAGGTGGTTCTCGCCAACACGAAGCCCGACCTCGCTGTCTCTCGCTGTTTTGTTGATGAGTCGACGATAGCCAAGTCGAGGCAGCGCATTGATGTCAACTGGTCGCCGTTTCTTCGGCCTCCACCTCCGGATCTCCATCTCCTAGCTTCACCACAGCATCACCTCGCCCACTCTGACCACTCTCTCAAGAGGTGGTCTAGACCGCCATACACCGCGGACCAACTAGGATACAATCGGCAGTCTGGTGGCTCTCTGGGTGAAGCGTTCATCGTGTTCGTTGTCTTGCTCCCCATCTCGGACCGGTCACTTTTGGAGTTCTGCCATCTCGGCCGGGACTAATGACAAGAGGAATCTCGCCCAGATCTCCTGACTCTCTGTCTGTCCGTCCGCCCATCCAAATCCGCACGTCCGTGCAACAGATCTGGATGTCCATCTTGGAGGGCCCTGCGCTCGAGCTCTCCGGTACTGTCCAGGTGGACTTCCAGGGCTGTTATTGGAATTTCAGTTGTATGGCTGCAAATCAAGTAGCGTAATGATGCTGCCAACTGCACGTGCTAGAATACCTAGGTACCTAGGTAGGTAGGTCAACTGGTACATTCCTACTTGAGCAGGTACACGCATACGGTACCTAGGTAGGCATGTACATCCAGATGTCCATGGATATTACTACCCGGTACCCACTTGGCTTGTCCCGTTATCCTCCACACCTCCCGGCCTAGCAAGACAGACCGCAGTGCACCACTTTCTGCCGTTCAATGTTGCTGCACGGCTCCACGTTTAGGGCGGATCCCGAACTATCTATGACAATCAACATCGTGACGGGAAAGACTTTTTCTCTCTCTCGTTCTCTACTCGCTAACTCATCAACAAGTTTCTCTGAAACATTCCTGACAAAGGCAACTCGTTAATCGCAGCGCCCTTTCACCGCTATCTTTTCCCGTCTGTTTTCGCGGCCGTACTCACGCACGATCGCGCCAACGAGGCCAGTGAGGTTCTCGGCCAACAGTTGTCTGGCCCCTTATCTGTCTCGGTTCCTCTAGCCGAGCCTAGAACAGACTTGAGTCTTGGAGAGTCTTGCCTTACCTGGCTATACACTTTTACCTCGGGGCGGACCCTGGATCAACTTGCACAAACAATCTTCAAGCCGCCCGAACATCTCCCGCCTTGCATGACACTTCACCGGTTCGGCTATCAGCTACTTGTCATCTGAGGCTACTTGTACGTGGGCTTGCATTTGCTTGACTCGATCCAGTCCGGGGCCTGCGATCACTTCCCCAGAAATCGACGTCCCCCTTTATCCACCATCTCAGACCACGGTCCTCTCAGGCTCTGGAATATTCCCCATCGGGCTATCGAGACAATCTAGACGCCAGGTGAACTGTCGTTCTTATTCATTACCCCATACGAATTACCCAACGGTGGACATAGCCCAACAGTAGGGCCCGAAGGGACATCCTATATTTACCTGGAAACCCCGGTGACTTTCTAGCACGACCTTTGCTCTGCTCGTACTGTCTCGTCTTGTCGACCTACAAGGCCACTCCCACTTAATTCACCTTTGTCCTCAAACCAATCCGGACCTGCCTAAGGTACTCACGTCTGTACATTGCTGCACGAGCCCTTGCTTCGATCCAAGCGGTCCCCTGCAATCGGCGAGTTCGTACGGTACATGGTACATGCTGTCAGATATGTGAGTCCGTGACCGGTTTCCTTTCCTGTCCCCCTTCCTGTCCCTTCTCGTCCCTTCCTGTCCTCCTGCTCCTCGCAGGCCGTATCCGCATCTCTTATCTCGGGCTGTGTCTTTCATGTGGAAGACATGGCCTGACCACGTTGCACGAAATGCAGAATTTTTCCCTTTCAAAACCATGATCCGCACGTCACCTTCGATGTGTTTCCTGAGCATGCATCTTCGCTGCCTCAAAAAGGTCGTTGTTCCGTAAAGGGTACCTCGCGCCCACCGCCCTATCAGTCAATGTGTCACCATTCATGCGGGCAAACTGCCTCTCAGTCCACCATCGCAAACCCGCTGACGTCTCTGAAGCAGACAACGTCCCTGCAGCGTGGTCGAAGAGGTTGGCGAGCTGCTGGTACGAACCTAGAATTACACTCTAGGGCGTGGGTGGCAGCCAGAAGCAGGTAGAGTAACTTTGCCGGTCGCACTAATAAGCTTTGGCTGCATACCGGACGAGGATACCTTATCTCTCTTTCTCTCCTGCTGTCGATCAGTGCTCCCTATATTACCCCGGGCCCATCTTTCGATACGTTGTTCTCACCTGTCTGTCTTCTCTGTGCCGAACTTTCGTCGACACACAGTCGTCGTGTTCACACTCGCCGCTACAGATCCCTAGATCTGGCCGAATACCCTTCATAGCCCTGCATATTGCCTGTCTCTTGAGCTAGCACGAGCCGCGAGATCATTGAGCCAAGAATCTCGACCCTCTTCCAGTCTTCCTTTGGTTGTGGTGGGGAATCCTATCTGTTTGGTGGTGAAGGGCACTGGGACGGCTACTTCAGGAATGGCCATTTGCTCAACGACATCCGACATGCCTCACTCTACAGGGTTTCCGGTCAGGCCTGCTCAGCATAGTGCCACACAAAGCATACCCATCAGGGCGAAGCCAACGGAGGAGCGGAGACACAAACACTCAAGATCATCATACTCTGAAGCTGGATCATTTTACAGCTCCCGCAACAATTCTCTCACATTTTCCCGCCCTGCTAAACGCACCATGCCGTCCCCGGACAAGACAATCGCAGTCATAAACGCCGCCGGTCGTCAGGCCGCTTCCCTGATCCGCAATGTCACAGCTGTGGGCTATCACGTACGAGCTCAGATGCGAAATCTCGACGGTGTAGTGGCGACTGAGATCAAGACGAACCCGAATGTCACTCTGCTTGTGGGTGAGCTGTACACAAGACACGGCGCCACCTCCGAGAAGGCGGACGTCACACAAAACGGCCCCATCTCCGGCATAGGGGTAAATCACCAGCTGATCTCGGAGCTGTTCCGAGGCGCGCAGCTTGCCTTCATCAACACAACCTTCTATGGCGACGAGATCAGGATTGGCGAAGCCCTGGCAGACGCAGCACAGCGGGCAGGTATCCAGCACTACGTCTACTCCTCCATGCCGGATCATCATGCCTATAACGAGGAGTGGCCAAGCTTGCCACTTTGGGCGTCCAAGCACAAGGTCGAGGATTACGTCAAGCAGATCGGACTTCCGGCGACGTTCGTCTATACTGGCATCTACAACAACAACTTCACGAGCTTGCCCTATCCGCTTTTCTTTACGGATATTCAGCCAGACGGCTCTTTCGTGTGGCAAGCGCCTTTCCATCCAGATGCCAAGCTCCCCTGGTTGGATGCAGAGCATGATGTTGGACCAGCAATTCTCCAAGTTTTCAAGGACGGGGTGGGAAAATGGGGAGGAAAGCGCATCGCACTTGCGTATGAGGTTCTAACACCCCGAGAGGTCTGCGCGGAGTTCGCGAAGGGCGTTGGTCGGCCGGTCCGCTACGTCAGGGGAAAGATCGATGTCAACGTGAAGATACCCGAGGGCTACAGGATTCAACTCGAGGCTCTTGAAAAATTGTTCTACCTCGGTGGTGATGACCCTACGAAACAGCCACCATATTTTGGCGACCGCGAACTAGAGGAGAGCTGCCCACATGATGCACTCCAGCTGTGGGAGGGTCCTCGAGGACTGGAGGAGTATGCGAGAGAGATCTTCCCACTTGAGGAGCAGGCCAATGGTCTGAGATGGATGGAGGAGGAAGAGCTCGAGGCCGGAATCGAACCCAGTGAGGAGGAATTCGAGATCGTGGGATCGCCTGGCAGAGTACAGCCCGACTACGACGAGGACAGTGAAGATGAGGATGATGGTCTCGTGATGAAGGTGGCTGCAAGACGCGACCAGGGGTGGCTTGCCTAGGTTGGCGAGCGCATATTGTCCCTGGTTCACAGCTTAACGCAAACATCACAGCATTGACGCACTCGACAGCGAAATCACCACACGAATCGTGCAAAGGATGAATTCGTGCGTCTCAGGGAGGGTTCGAGCGGCAATTAGGCACAACAACCTCGATGTCCTCGAGGAACTACAGCGCAGCGGATCAGCATCATCGCGGACGGCGTTCACATGATTATGCACAGCGTCTTGGAAGGGGTTTGGGTTCAACAAAAAGGGCAGGTTTTCAATGAGTTAGCCAACTTAGTGGTGCAGGGTAATGAACAGGTCAAGGAATCATATAAAAAAGGAGGATGGATCTGTTTGAGGCAGGGGCGCGGAATATCGGTACCACCTCGGCATGAGCCATGTGGTGTCAGAAGGAGGAGCAGATAGACTCACTCCATCGTGGTACGGAACGGATGTGTCACGAAGAAAAAAAAAAAGATTTACTACACTAGAGGCTTGACTAGGGGGTGATTCATGAGACTGGAAGAGTATGATGCAAGTAGTCAAGTGTCTCGTCCTTCCCAAAGGGGCCTTCTGAGAAAAGCAGCGAGTAACTCGCAATGTGCCTGATGAGCCAGAGACGGGTCCGGTAGGTCGGACGGCTTCTACAATTAACAATTTCTCTAGCTCGCATGTGACTAGAGGGAAAGATAAGGTGGAAGGGATGAAATGGGATGAAAGGAGTTCAGACCACCTAAGCGGCAAACAAAGTCCCCAGGTTCTTCCGACTCCGTTCACTGTCCGCCTGGGCATGGGTAAATTGTCGACATTGGATTGTGCCGTACTATTGCTATGTTTCCATGTTCGGTCAAAGGGGACCGACTGACTGGGAGATCGTCCTAGCCATTTTCCTCTCACGAGTGACAAAGAAAAGCACCATCGGATATCCTCGATTATGCAAAATCTGCCTGTCTTGCCAGTGTCGCCGTCAGCTCTTACATAATATGACACATACACGCGAAGTCAATAATCTGTTGTTGCGGCTGCCTGCCTCATTTGGTTGGACGAAGTCGCTATGTACTTTCCGGGGCTGTGAGCTCCGAATAGTCGGATCGAAGTCGCAGAGACAGCCCTGGAGCTACCTGGGTACAACTAGGCACACCTGCTAGGTTCCTTAGTGTACAGGGGCCATCCGGCTAGTGAGGTACAACACCTGTTCTGAAATAGGTAACAAAATAGGCGCTGCAGCTGATCGATCATGCATAACAGGAATTTACAGTACAACGCATCCAAACCACCGAAAGTTGTGAGGTACTACCTAGGTACCTATGCTCGCAGGCCTTGCACAACAGACGACAAACTCCCTGACGGAAGTCCATTCAACCCAAACAGGAAAGACGGAAGGCGAAACGGAAGGAACGGGCCACCCACAGCCTCGAGATGACTCAAAACCCGCTTTCCGGCACTTATAATATCCCAAAATCTTCTCCGTCACAACAGCCGATCAATCATTGCCCGGCTGGTGCCATGATTGGGATGGTAAGACAGCCCGGCTGGCGCAATGGTAGCGCGTAAGACTTCTAATCTTAAGGTTGTGGGTTCGAACCCCACGTTGGGCTTTATTTTTTGCCAATCTTGTCGATGTTCAGTCATGTCCCAAGACATAGAAAGGTTGTTAGGGTAACTCAGTGTATTTGGGGTTGGTTGGTTGCTTCTAAATTCTAACGCTAAACGAACGCGGCGAAGATCGCCGCTATAGCTACCCATGTGGTTCGTGCGCTGGCCACCGTATGCTCTGTGGGCCGTTATAAAGGTGGTATATTGACAAGTCTTGCTCGTTTCAATTTTGCCGACTGGGCGTTCTCCAGAACCCAACCCTTGCATCAGCCCAGCAAGTTCCGGTTTGCTGTTGGGATGTAGCAATATTGGGGTAATACAGTAACTTCAAAATCCTGGTACTTTTGCTCTAATCCGGCAGTTCCGTTTTGTGATGTGAAATTTGAGTGTTTAGGCGTATTCATGCTGTAACTCTCGCTCTGTTGAGACCGCCCATACTGTTTGTTGTCCTTGGTACGCTGTGCGCCATCTCGTTTCATTCATCCGCTACCAAGCTGGAGGATAAACCTTGGAAGTCCAGATGTCCTCCCTAAATACTATTACCTATACAAAGTATCACGAGAGTGCAAAAGCGATCGCTAATGCGTGTGCATTAGCCAACCTTATATACGTGACACAAAGTGACTGAATGGCCTGCAGCCCAAGGCCTTTCAGCACCTCCAACAGCCCTGTGATCTGAAGCCTTTGTCTGCTCCCTTTGATCCTATATACCTAGGTACATAGTACTGTAGCAATCTTTTGTGAAAGCCCTTAGATACAACACACCTGCTCTTTCGCACGTCTGGCCTTTTATGACATGTGTTCCTCCATGTATGGGCTCTTCGCTCCTATACGTGTTCCCGGCCTTGCATTCTCAAACGCATCCGGTGGAAGTGTTTAGGTAAAAAGTATCGGCAAAGATGTCTTGGGTGGAAACCCAATTCAGCCCGATCTCTCCAGCCTCGATTCCGTCCCGTATCTCCGGGTGGGAAGTCGTCTGATGTTACAGTCTGCAAATTTGTGAAATTTATGAGGCAAATGCGACCCCACGTCGGGGGGTTCTCTCGTTCTAGTAACTGGGAGGGAGTCCTGCTACTATGGCCCATTCTGGCAATTCCGGGTTTTCGAAATGAAAGTTGACTTTCCAGATGTGTTTGTATCGTAAATCTCGTCCCGTAAACCAGACCGCCTACACCGTCAAGTGTCATTGCTATCTTTTATGTACCTAGGTAGTTCTCAGGCCACATTTTATTCACTGGGACGGAAAGTGTTGTAGTTTATTGGTTGCATTGTGAGCCACAATTACATAGTCCACCAATCTCATGTGGGTAACGCTTCGGTAGTACATCACAGTCGTCCTAACGATGCCTCCCAACTTCTGCAAAGTTTGACATCTCGACCCGTAGACCCTTCAGTCATCACGTCTCAGCGACTGCTCTCCCAAGGAAATCACACCTAGTCCTGGATTGTGCTCCTTTGTTGTCACCTGGCTCAGTTGTAAAGCCCGATCCCTCGCCCTGTCCATCACCCTTGCGGTTCCACGTATCTCCGGGTGCTTAATTAGTACAATATCAGCGTTTGTTTTCTTGTTGACAAGAATATCGGCAAACGTATTGGCCTTGAACTCTGGACCCTCCCCGGGTGCTTGTGCGTAGTAATGGATCTCCTTTCCAGCCGCGATACTCTTTTCCTCGAAAGACATGATCAGCCTGGGTTATCCACGAATTGTGTGTAATTTGGACAGGCCCCTTGGCACGATTACTGTTCCTCGTTGTAAGATTCTCCATGTCCTTGCTCAGACGCGAAGCCGTATCTTTGACACCAGTTGACATGGCAGTAGGGCCTCAAATGGAGCTTCATTGTCGGCTTCAATCTCCACTGGAGACTTCTTCGGGTTGCTTTTGAGACCAGGTCTCTTACTCCACCCGGTGGGCAACAGGTTGGCTGAGCCTGAACGCTGCCACTGGGGTTGATCGATATTTTGAATTTCAGTATATATATCTTGCTGATCCGGAGCCTGGGAAAAAGTCAGTTGGTGACATTATTAGACTGTCAAACCGTGGCTGGATACTGTATGGAAGCTAGGAAGTAGGCGATTAGAAGCTACCTACCTAGGTAGGTAGACGGTTAGGATGCAGGTGATTAGGAGGCAGGTGATTAGAACCTCTTACACCGGACTCGATAGATAGGGCCCTCCGGGGCATTTGTCACTGACATGTGCGAAGACATACTGACTGGTAGGATAACTTGGCAAAGGCCTGGAATGCCTCGAGACTGAACCCCTCTGGGTTGAGCGGTCTTCCGTCCTTACCGTCACGCCTATCGATGCGCAAGTCGTTATACTTGGGATCACCTCCACCGTTCCTCAACGAACAATTACAACTACTTGAGCGCGTTTTTCTCGGAGCGGAACCGCTCACACCCGACAGGCACCCAAACACCGAAGTTTGAGATCAAGTACTGCAGGCGTCGGCGGTATCGGTGCGATTTGTCCATCGTATCTTCTTATTGCGGGAGGAAGAGCGAAAGCTCTCTGGGGTCTTCTCCCTCATGATTCGATGTTCCTTGGTGATCGGAGCTCAGTCTGAGCTGCGAACCTGATCGCTTCCGGGTGTCGATATCATAACCGCGTGGGTATTAGTTGTAGACCACGACTGTGCAAGGAGCATAGGATGACAAACGAAAGCGGGACAGGTATTCACGTATGAGCGATACCTGAAACTATGTGACTGGAGCATATATAATTTTGCCCGTGGGGCTATAGCAGAAATAAACATCCCTGCTGTGGGACTGCATGGAAAGAACATTGAGCTGGTGTCGAACATTTGAAGTCTTGAACCGCATATAAATATCATCTTCAGCTGGCTTGCTTGGATGAAAGCTGATGTTGGAGTTTTGCCCAACTTTTGCCCGAAACATTGATATTTGTAGACTGCGTGCGGGACGTGCAAATCAGATGACAATTACGCTTGCATGTTTGTGCGGTGTGTGTGGTTACGTTCTACCTAGGTACGTACTGTAGCAATCCGTAGAAGGGTGGAAGCACTGGCTGTTTTTCAAACAATACAGAATAACTCTGTGGTGGTTCTTCCAGCTCCCGGATGTTTTCCCGTCAAACCAATTATACAGGGTATATGCGTCTTCGCCGTAGCAAGGCGAACTATGGGGAATTCAGAGTCATATCTAGTGCACGCCGCTTGATGCTGAAACTTCCGAGCAAACAGGGTGGAGCATAAGCATCAACTCTGTAGCAACCATCATGAACCCATCTCGACACATCCCCCCCCCCCTTCCCCACCCCCTGAGCAACACCCACCCAGCCCTCAAGAGGTGCGTGCGTCTGTCTACAACACCCCCTTAAAACTTGCCCTGGGCCAGGTTGAGCACGATCTCGCGGCCGGTGACCCAGGTGGTCCTCCAGAGGGTAGGGAAGTCCAGGGTGCTGCTGAGGCCGTCGGCGAAGCCGAAGAAGAGCATGGGCGGGATCCAGCCCCTGGCGTACTCGAGGGCGAAGCAGCCCCCGTCGGGCATCTTGTACTGCTTCACGGTGCCCCTGCGGAGGTGGTGCACGGAGCCCTGGGGGTAGACCTCGGCCTCGTACTCGCCGGGCGTGTAGGCCAGCTGTGTCCCGAAGAGGATGTGGAAGTAGTCGTCGGCCGTGTGGCGGCCGGTGTGGCCCTCGGTGCCGATGGCGGTGCCGAAGATGATGAGGTACTCTGTCACGCCTGTGTCGGTGGGGACGGGGAGGAGGGTCCGCTGGTTAGTCATATCGATCTATCGGTTTGTGACATTTCTCATACTGCATTCACAGGTGTGTCTCAGGGGATAGCAGAGATGCCTGAGAGGACGGATGCGAGCTGTCTTGAATGGACTGGTGGCAAGGGAAACATACTAGCGTGGATGATGTACATGGCGCCCATGGCACCGCCGGCGTTGTTGAAGATCCACTCCTCATCCAGGTTGACGTGGCTGGCCGTCTTCGCGTCCCCGTGCAGCTCGTTGACGATGTAGCTGACCACGGCGCGCGTGTCGTTGCCGTGCGCCGCCAGACCCTGCTTGGCAATGCCGTGGAGGTGGTCCGGGCTGAAGATGTAGAAGTCCTCGAGGCGCTGCTCGAGCAGGTAGACGATGGGGCTGAGGAGCCCGACGAGCGCGGCTAGGAGGAAGAGGAAGCGCGCCATGGTGGTGGTGATGGTTTGGATGACGCGGAAAGCTAAGGAGAGGAGAGGAACAGAGGGAGAGAGAGAAAGGAAGGAGAGTGTGATCTACCTATGTATTTCAATGGCAAGCGCGCCCGCGAGATTTGCGATGTGAGATTGAGATTTGAGATTATGGGCGCGGGCCGGAGTCCGGTATCCCGGATCAGCCCAGCTTAGCTCCTCCGGGGCCAACGCGGTGCGGTGTGCGGTGTGTTGGTGTGTCTGTGTTGGTGCAGGGACCCCTAAAATTCTTTTTTGCTGGGGATCTCCAAGCTGAGCTCCGGGGGCAGGGGTCCAGTCTGCTGCAGGGGTACGAAGGGTACCTACTATGTATCCACACCCAAACCCATACCAATGAGGTACCAGTCGGCATGGGTACAGTACCTACGATAGCGTAGACTCAGTGCTGCCACACCCACACACCCGCCCACCCGCACACTGTGACGTGCTGATCTGATCTGATCTGCGCCTTGCAACCTTTCTGCAGGCCGAGAACGTTAGCGGAATCAATTGGCGGGGCGGAATGTTTCCTTGCTCCTGCCCGCGCAGACGGGAATGCTTGTGCTTTCCACCCCGCCAAAATCCACGACGACAACGGCAACAAACGAATTATAATCCTCTGTTCGCGAACGAGAAAACCGACCACGCAAAGAAGCACTTGCCAATCACGAAATTAGACCTTTCGCACAGCATTGACGAAAAGCGACCGGATCATTAGCTGCAGGTCAAATCACAACAAGAACCACAATAACCACACAGCCATGGCGACGACATCGATCGCCATCCCCGGCCAGCTCCTCGGCCCAGCCTCCAGATACAAGCCCGGCCCGGGCGTCCACCTATACGAGAAGAACCTCTACAGCTCCGTCCTCGGCACCGTCAGCGTCGCGCAGCCCAGCAGCACCACCTCGTCGTCCTCGTCCACCTCCTCCGGCCCCGGCCCCGCGAAGCGCATCTCCAGGATCACCCAGACCCTCGCGCAGTCCAAGGCCGGCGCCTCGGAGCTGCCCACGGTGTCGGTCTCGAGGGACGTCGGCGCCCCCGGCGCCGGGCGGAAGAAGCGGGAGGTCCTGCCGCAGGTGGGCAACGTCGTCCTGTGCCGCGTCACGAGGATCACGCCGCGGCAGGCCGTGGTCGCTATCTTGGTCTGCGGCGACACCGTTCTTGAGGCGGAGTGGCAGGGTGTGATTCGCGTGCAGGACGTCCGTGCGACGGAGAAGGATCGTGTCAAGATATACGAGAGCTTCAGGCCGGGTGATATTGTCAGGGCTTCGGTGGTGAGTTTTCTTCTGTCATTTTTCTATACGATGCCTACCCATGGTGTCTCTTTGTCTGGAGTGGAGGGGGTAGGGTATCAGATTGATATGGATTAAGTGAGTGGGTGGTTTGCTGACAGAATGCCTGGAAAATAGATCTCCCTTGGCGACCAGTCCAACTACTACCTCGCCACGGCGAGCAACGAGCTCGGCGTGATCATGGCGGTCAGCGAGGCCGGCAATGCTATGTACCCTGTCAGCTGGAAGGAGTACAAGGACCCTGAGACGGGGCTGAGTGAGAGTCGGAAGGTGGCGAAGCCTTTCTGAGGGGACTTGCGTCTCCTTTGGTTATCTTGAGAGTCGGAGTTGGGCATCGCAAGGGCTGCCAGTCACAGTGGATCGGCGCATTGGCGTGCGCGATACTGAGTGAAGCCCAAAGCCCAAACCTTGTGTGAAGAGCTTTCACGCCACTTCAAAGGCCTAAATGGACAAACAGTGGATATGAAGGGGCTGTAGGGCGGCGAGTGACCTTGCCGCGCAGCAAACTGGTTAGGTGGGCTGGATACGGAGCGTCGGAGCGACTTCCTCGAGGGCTGTATTGCCGGGGAAGGTTCGCAAATATACCCAAACGTGTGCCTACAATCATTTCCGGTCCTGAACCGGGCCAGCAGCCAATATTTGGTGACGAGGTAGGCTGAGAAGGAATAAGCCTGAAGAACTGAACCGCTCCGTGGATGTTCGGCTTACCAGGTAGATTCATCGGATGGATGGTGTCGACCGAGGATTATCGATCTGCGGAAGCGGCTGTTAAGAGAAGCAAGAAATGAGAAGTGTTTTACACCATGCATATGGTGACCCGATGTCGGGATACTGAGGCCATTACGTAGATATATCTTGGAAGGGCCGGCAGCCCAATTCTCTTGCTGCTGAGGTGATTGTTCAAGAAGGGACCATAGAAGCGCTCAAAATTGATGCTAGCAACCGGGATCGCGAAAGCTTCGTTGCCACCGAGTCCTTAAGCCTATTTCTCCTCTGGATTTGGGGGAGATGTCGCTGTGATTAGAGGAGCCGTCCTGACTGTCAGTTGGCTGCTGTGAGCTGCATTGCACCACCCGCTCACTCCAGCCATAGAGCTTTACTACTACCTGGGCATTGCGATGCTACTACCTATGGCATTGATATCTCTTGTCGGATGCTTCTAGATGTCAATAAAGCCACATACATGCTCGACCAACCTACGGTTAGGGATCATTTCGGGCCGGGCCCATCACGCCGGACAAGAGATAGCTCGACTTTCAAGCCTCTCCATGCACGACGACCCATTGTCGCCAGTCATGTGATACTCGGGTTTCTGTCGTGGTCGGTAGGCACCAGTGCAGGAGTCCAGGTGTCTGGGTTCTCAAGTGCTCCAACAGGGGAAATACATCAAGCGGTGAGAGATCGGCGAGAAGGATCATTTGGACCCGGAGAGGTACTCGTTACGTGAGGTTGGAGGAATGGGTAGTGACTCGTGACCTATCGGGCACAGCCCCAATATCCCAAGATTATTCTCATGATTCCCCACGGTAGCCAACCATGTGGGATATCGTAGTACTGCGCTGCATTAAAGAGCTGCAATCCACACCCGGTATTGGCATCTATAATCAAGTACAGACAGAAATCTCATTCTGCTATTTGATAAATTCTCAAACAACTCTTCGAATCCTTAATCCTTGAAAGCGAGATACTCGGTAGTATAAAAAAACGGTCGATACTTCAAAGCGAACGACATCGAGGTTCTACACTAGCTACCTGACTGTATTCACACTCCCCGACACATACAGAATCTACGCTCAAGTTGAAATTAAACACAGATTTATCTTTCGGCCAATTCATGTGATATGGGATGCACTGGGTCTCTTCCCAAGAAGCTCCCGAAGAATGAGCAAGAAAGTGAGCATGGGCTCACGGGCGCTCTCTCCAGCTCTCCGAAGATGCCATTATCATCTCCCGAGGGGCATACTTCACGATGTGAGCGACAGGAACCAGAGGAACAGCCTGAACGGCAGGAACATTCGCAAGGACCATCCAACACAGTGCCTTCACAGCTGGAAGCACTACCCGTTGAGATCCAGCTCGCTATCTTGGCTGAGATGACATCCCTCCAGACACTTCGCGCAATAGTCCACGCCTCGCCCCGGTTCCACCTCCTCTACACCCGCGACAGGCTTTCGATCCTGAAGAGATTCCTCGGACACTCCCTCGACGGCACTTTCGCGGATGCGCATGCCGCCTATCTATCCCGGGCGCATAGGCCATTCCCGTTCGACAGCTACATAGAGAACCTGGCCACCGCATCAGCAGAGCCCGCACTGGAGGGCCTGTCCCTCGCAGATGCCACCGGGATGGCTCGCTTCCACCTCTCCGTCGTCGAGCCGCTGACAAGGCGCTACGCCAGCTGGACGCTGAGCGCGCTGTCTTCGTCCCCGGAGGCCGCTCCCCTGAGAGAGACGGAGGAGGCCCGCATCAAGCGCGCAATGTACCGGCTGCAGGTCATCTGCAACATGCCGAGCGGGGACGCGTCCATGCTGTGGGATTACCTGGGCTCCTTCCCGCCCTGGGAGGTCGAGCAGGTCCTCTGCGTGCATGCGTTCGCCAGGGAGAGATACGTGGGCGTGTTCCTCGAGATGGCGTCGCGGGATATTAACCAGGAGGATAATGTCAAGTATGGCTCTATTTGCGACACGAGCGTTGACCGGCCGTTGTATCTACTTCACCGGCCGGTGTTTCTAGTCAGTGGAGGCGGTGAGTCCGTGCCACTCTTTCAGAAGGTTGAACCGTATCTCTCATGAAAGCTGACTCGTTATCAATCTTGGGAGGCGTCAATGAGGGCTCCCTCGCCATGTTACTCAAACAGGGCCTTGAGGTCTTGGAGATGGTCTTTAAGGCTCCAGATAGGGACACTTTGGCATCTTTACTCGAGTACCATATTGGTGACGGCACAATAGCGGACGACTGGGTCGATCTGGCTAGTAAGCAGCTTCCCTCTTTCATTTCATCTGGTTCATAGATCCATATGTCCCCAGACTCGACCCAAATACCTATTGAGAGACAGGCCAAGTTCCAACGGGCACGACGTCCTTTCTACAGATGTGAAGGCTGACCTCAGATGCTGCAGTGGATAATTGGGAGTATGCGAGTACGTATTTCGAGTACGATGAGGCCCGAGACAGATGGCATGAAATGCCATTCGGAGAGGACACTCTTTCTTCCCCTCCGATAGCGTGGGTTGTTTATTGCAAAGGCTTATGGAGCAACTACATCGGTAGTCTCTACATCCCAAACGCGCTACGACGCTGGGGACATGTGATGTGGGATGCCAAGAGGCTGGAGGGCTCCGGGGCGATGGATTATATCGAGTCGGAGCGGGACTGCTTGCATCGCTCGTATGGAAAATACCGAGAAGACTTTTGGCCTAACTACATGCCGTGTTAGTATGAGAGCCGGAATGACCCCGGCGGCGGGTAGCACAGCCTGCACGTCATCATCTCCGTGTCTTTCTGTCAAGTCGTTGTGTGGTATGGCAGTTCGTGTATGGAAGACAAGTTGATATTTGCGGATCATGGATCCGTTGTGGAATATGAAACACGAATACCGACCGATTAAGGCCTGATCTTGAGTGCTGTGTACTTTTGAGAGTCACTGCAAGGCTAATGTCTCCATCTCCAGGCTGAATATTGTAACGGGGGCATAAGACTGTCATTGGAGATCAACGAGGCCTTGCTCAACCAGTAGAGGGACACGTACCAGAAGACACATATGTACTTGGTGGTAGTATCAACTAACAGCGTTCCTGACTAACAGTAAGCTTACCCCGGATCTGCTGGTCAAGATGCTGCGGCTCATCTTGCCGCTGCGTCTTGCACGTGGTGAGTATCCCCTGTCAAATCTGAGTCGACTGATCGGGCCTTATGTACCTGGACGGACAAAGACGATGAAACGAGTTGAGACGCGACGAGACGACACGTGATAGCTGATTATACTGTTTCAAAGATGGGCTCATTCATGCGCTTACTTGGACTGATGCTTGGACTGATGATCAACTCATCCGTCCATATCCACTTCGTAATCTACATGCACTATGGTGTTTAACATATTGGGTAGTTTGGTACAAGGTAAAAACTTTACCAAAATAGTCTTAAAGTGAAAGCAATTCTGAATGAGCTGGAACCTGACGATCAGGGAATGACGATGCGCGAAGATCGATTGCGGACCGAAAGATGATCAACCACCGAAGTACATGTATCAAAATCGCGAGTCCGGTCCAGCCAAGATGGCGATTGCAGATATAGGCGAGGCGGTCCAGTGTCTAGAAACTGCTCAAATCCAGTTTCATTATACTTGGCTTGCCTGATGCTTGACGCTTGAGGTTCTAACTCCTACCGAGCAATGCGATGCGTGTGGGTTTCGAAACATTGTGCCTTTGCTCATCTCGTCCATGTTTTGGATGTGTCGAGGGATGATTTGGATTCATTACCAGCCTGGAATAGATCAAAGTTCCAGGGGGTCCCCGGCATTTTCAGGGGTGTGCCCAGCCATGTCCAAGCCCCAACTCAAAATGGTGGGGCGCAGCAGGGGTCGAATGACGCTCTACCCGCCACCAAAGGCGCCGCAGTACCTAAGCTTGAAGGTACATCAAATCAAGAAATCAATGGTCTACATATACTACACTACACCTGTCTACACACCACACCGTCTTCCAGGCTTAGACCCCAGGGACCCTTACTTCGCCTTGCATTTACTTCCCAGTCATGTCGTTACGGCGACCGCGCTGATCGTGACGCAAGGGGATTGGACGACCGAGCAAGGAATATCCAGAAGAAAAGGAAAAAATAACTCTCCGCTACTTCGTGTAGCTAATTGATAACGAACGAACAAGCCTCAGGACCAACAGACCATTGAAGGTTATCTGCCAGCCACTGAGGCGGAAAAGGTCACGAGGGCAAGACAAATCGTCAAGGGACGACACAAGGGGGAGTGTCATCAAGGGAACACAAGAAACGCCCGATCCCCACGAGCCTGCAAAACGACAACCCGTCATTCTCTCCCTGCAAGAATCACCTCCAAAATGTCCTCAACAATGACCATGACCATGAACGCCCTACCGCAACCACGACTCACCACAGTCCCCTGCTGTCCCAACTGCGGCAACGACATATCCCTCAACCTCCTCCCAGACCTGAACCCCCCGGACGACACAAAGGCAGCCCTCACAGCCGCCCAGACGCAGATCGAAGACCTCCAGGCCCAGGTCCGCCTCCTCAACCAAAAGGCCACCGCCGCCGTCGACCGGTGGGCCGACTACGAGGACGAACTGGCCAGGCTGCGATCCGAGCTCAATCAGCAGAAGACTGCCGCAGAGCAGCAGCAGCAGCAGCAGCAGCGAAACAACAGCGTCGCCACGGCCGCCACCTCGACGACCACGACCAGACCCCAGACACCCGTGGTCAAGGAGCCACCGTCCTCCCCGGCAAAGAGCTACACCGGCAGCCCCAGCGGCCCGCGCGCGAGCTTCGCCGCCGCGGCGAGCAGCAGGATCTCGGCGCTGCTGTCCAGGAAGTCGGCGCAGAACCTGAAATCGAACAACATCAACAACAACAACAACACACCACCACCACTGCCACCACCACAACAGCAGCAGCCGGGTCACCAGTCGTCGCAGAGCACCTCGAGCCTCCTACCGGTGTATGCCAGCGCGCCGGGCGGCGGCGGCGGCGGCGGCCACCAGAGCAGCTACAGCACGTCGTCGCTGCTGCCCGCGGCGCGGACGACGTCGCTGCTGTCGTCTTCAGCGTCGCCCCTGACCCTCTCCCTCTCCACGGGCAAGGTGACGTACACGCCGGGCCACAGCCCGGCGCCGTCGAGCGACGACCTGCTCGAGGCGCTGGGCAGGGAGCAGCAGCTGCGGGTGGCGGCGGAGGGGAAGCTGACGGACGGGTCGCGGGAGATCGAGGAGCTGAGCATCACGCTGTTCGAGCAGGCCAACGAGATGGTGGCCACGGAGAGGCGGGCGCGGGCGCGGCTGGAGGAGAGGGTCGGGGAGCTGGAGAGGAGGGAGGAGGAGAAGAAGAGGAGGCTCGAGAGGCTGGACCAGGCTATGGCCCGGATCGAGAGGGCGAGGGCGGTGCTGGGGGATGGGGACGTTAGGGAGAAGAGGATCAGTGCTTGAGACTTTCTCTCTCTCTCTTGGGAATTGTGGGATCGAGAGGGTCTTGCGTGGTGAGAAGGGCGTTGGGTGGTTAATGACTGCTTTTTGTGATATGATTATCACGATTTGATGAATTGTATATGTAATGAAAGGCTGGCGACGTCTTGGAACTCAGCATCATGGGCGTTGGGTTACGGGAAGATGATCACGGCTAGAACAATATGTAATATAGCACGAACAAGCGGTGCATCGTAATCCAAGTCCGCTGGCTGATTTATCCAGTCAGCTTATCTAGCACACCAAGCAAACCCTCCCGCTTTGGTGAGCCCTCCTTCGGTGAGTCTTCCTTCTTCGGTGAGTCCTCCTTCGGTGAGCCCTCCGGCTTTGGTGATACTTCCTTCTTTGGTGATGCCTCCCTCTTCGGTGATGCCTCCCTCTTCGGTGATGCATCCCTCTTCGGTGATGCATCCCTCTTCGGTGATGCATCCCTCTTCGGGCTGCCTTCTCCCCTCGGGCTGCCTTCTCCCCTCGGGCTGCCCTGGAACGCAGTAGGACTCTTCGGCCTGTCATCCTTCTTCTCCTCGACCTTCTGCAGGGCCTCCTTCTCGCCGCCCTTGACACCGCCGGGCTGGTTCCACCGCCGAAGCATACCCTCGACCTGCGGGCCCCAGACGTCCTCCCCCTTGGCGAGGTCATCGTACTCCAGGCAGTTGGGCCCGCCGAGCACGAAGTCTCCCTGCCTGCTCCGCACCAGCTCCGTCATCAGGCCTGCCGAGTCGAGCCTCTCGCCTAGGTCGTGGGCGAACGATCGGACGTAGAAGCCCGAGGTAGCGGTCATGCGGACCTTGACGGCCGGGGGACCCTTGCCCTCCCACGGGGGTGGCGCGCCGGGCTTGATGGGCTCGACCAGGTCGGAGCCCCTGCCCTTAGGTGGCAGCTCGCCCAGGGCGCCGGACATGACGGGCTCGGTCGGTGGCTGTTGGCCGTTTTCGGTCTGGGAGTTGTTGTTGTTATTGTTGTTGATGTTTTCCCTCTGCTTCTTCGATTGCCGCTCCACCACGAGCTCGTCCTGCTTCTCCTCAAACTTGCGCTTCAGGTTCTCGTGCTCGGCAGCTGCCTGGCTGTCGGCCTCCTCCTGCTCGGGGGTCATCTTCTTGCCCGACGCCTGCTCCTTCTCCACCCTCCACAGCTGCTCTGCGCACAGCTTCTCGGCCGCCGTCGCCTCGGCCGTGGGCCAGTGGTGCGTGTGGGTCCCGGGCTCGTAGTACTCCAGCATCTCCAGCTCCGTCACGGTCACCTCCCTGGTCTGGATCTCCCTGGGGATGGGCTTCCCCTCGCGCGCGTACTCGTATAGTGGCTTCCCGTCCATCTTGAGCGCCGAGAAGAGGGGCGGCATCTGCTGGTACGTGCCCCGGAAGGCCTCCATGGCCTCCAGGACCTTCTCCTTCGTGATGTGGTCGTAGGGCCGGTTCTTGAGCAGCTTGCCGCAGCGGTCGTAGGAGTCCGAGGAGGCGCCGAAGACGACGACCGTCTCGTACGTCTTGGTGCAGCCGAGGAAGCTCGAGAGGGCCTTGGTGCCCTTGCCGCAGCCCAGGATGAGGACGCCCGTGGCCATGGGGTCGAGGGTGCCGCCGTGGCCCATCTTGACCTCGACGGCCTGCTTCACCCTGCGGCGGCGCTTCTGCTGGAAGTTGGACTCCTTTGCGCGGGCGGCCTTCTCGCTCTCGAGCATGGGCTGGAAGACGGCCGAGGGGTTGAAGTAGGTCTTGCAGTCGCGGATGACCTGAGCCGAGCTCATGCCGTAGGGCTTGTTGATGGCTGTGTGGGAGGGAGGTCAGGGTTAGTTCCCGACTTCACGGTAGGTACGATCAATCTGCCTCCCCTTGATTTGCCTTGGATGGCGAGTGTGAAGATGGGCGCAACGTACCGAAGACGCCATCAAGGACAGATTCTGCCGCCATTTTCCAAAAACGTCGCTGAGCGTTCATAAAGCACGGCTTTGCGACACTTCCAGAACGACCACTGAGAAGACTGCTTTATGGTCGTTAGAGGGGTGTCTGAAGAGGGCAGGCCGGTTGACAGGAGGATTAAGTAAATTAATCTAATAGATATAGGATTTGCGCAGCAGTGCGCTCTCTTCTCAGACAATAGCCGTGAATGGGCCAACCTGGAATGCTGAACTGCTGCGGAACAATCGAAGATCAATTGGCCGCCGGTATTTTTTGCGCTTCGGGTTTTCCTGCAAGGGGAATCTTTTGGGGGTTGATTTAGGCCGTGTGTGGGGTAGCAAGCTTATCGATTACCACCCGCGGATGGGAGCGTGCCATCCTTGTCAAGTATAAATTACTTGTGCCTACGCATTACTTTGGTCTCAATTCGTAGTCACCAGTACCTTACTGCCGATTTACGCCACTGTCGCGTTCCTGAAAGTGTACATAGTAGGTGGGCGCTTTACCGGGCAGGCAGTCGCGTCCCCCAGACTCCAATGCTGGTACCGACATAGGTCATCCATGTGATGGGCACCCTGATCGCCGTCTCCTCGACCTCACATCCCACCGTCAACCCTGGTGTAAAACATCACAACTACTGGCGGTTTCGAACCCTACTCTGTCTTGCGCATACATATCTCTGTACTTATACATTGAAATTAGCAGTCAAAACCGTAATTTCTACCGATCGCAAGTGCGCCTGCGACTGGATACGGCTGGATCTCGCTATGGCTGGAGGCAGACCAGGGCGTCCTCCGGGGAGACCTCGAGGTTCTGGACGTCCCCGTGGTCCGGGTCGCCCACCAGGCCGGCCGCGAAGGTACTCCAACTCGACAGTCGCTTCCGTCGATCTGGCTCATATCAGCTACCTCCAGGAGACATCCGTGCTAAAGCCGACCAAGATCACCAATTCGGACCACTGGCCATGCATCGTCCTTAAAGAAGCCGTAGTCTACCGCAAGTCAAAGGACGGCCAGCTCATCATTGCCAACGTCTGTAACGTCGATCTCGAGGGGCCTTTCGTCATTCGCGGGCAGCTGGACATCGAGCTCGAGCAGATGGACCTCCGTACGTTTGTATCATTGCGAAGCCTCTGCTTGGTCAATAAGCCTCTTCTGTTGGCCGTCGAGACACCTCGCTAACAGGTTGGATCCTAGTACGCAACTACTCCTACAGGTCCGCCTATATAGAAATTCCAATAAGTCATAGCTATTCTATCGGCTACGGCTTGGAAGGTCAGGACGAGAGCCCCAAGTGGCCAGTAGCTTGGGCCTCAGGGGAGGCAGGCTGGTATGAGATCAACCCCGCGCCCGAATACGAAGCTATGTACGAGACCGTATGCGAAGGCATCACCTTCTACTACACCATCTTCGATGCCTATCATAAAGAGCACAACAGGTTGCCCAAGAGCAAGAAGCATAAAGCATACCAGATGCCCATCGAGAAATTACTCTTCAAGGTGCGTTACCTGTTACTTTCAGCCGGCTGTTAGCTGACTGCGGAAAGTATGCGGTTGCCGTTGGCGACGGCGTCATGCTCTCCGAAGCCCAGGAGCGGTGTGAGAAGCATGCTCCATTCCTTCTAGGCCATTTTGAGAAGGAACCTGATATCGACTGGGGCTCCACCTCCTTCAAGAGATGGATGACGGCATCCCAAAGGGTAAGGATGAATACCCTATTCCGTAACCACGACAATCGTTAATAGTGATTATAGGACCTGGTTCGCCAATTGGAAGAGGCCAAAAAGAAACCTCCTCCGCCGCCGCCAGCGCACAGCCTTAAGTCCGAGGAACCGCCCAATGATAGTCTCATCGATTTACCTCTACGCACCTCGCCGGAGACTGACCGGGGCAGGAGGAGCAGGTCCCGCGCAAGCAAGGCAAGCGAGGAGAAAGATGTTCCCCCAGCGCCTCACACTAAGACTCCTATCCTACCCCCTGCGCTCCCTCCGGTGCGACCGACTCCTGCAGCAGCAAGTCCATTGCCGCAGGTGGGGGCAATAACCTCCGCTACGAACCAGGATGCAGTACAATTTCTCAAGGATGTTCTAGAGGAGATACTAGCTGAGGCAGGAGGCGACCCGAGTAAGGCCACGGAATCAAGGGTTCACTCGCAGATGAACTTAAAATGCAGCATCAAGGCTTACAGAGCCGCCAAGGAGATCACACATTTCTATGCCACGCCCCTCGTGGCAAGTCTGCCCTCGAAATGGTACGAGAGCCCGTTCTTCAAGTGGCTTAAAAGCGCCCGCGACCAGCCATGGAAGCCTGAAATCCTCACTAAGGATGAGGTGCCAGGCCAGTGCAAGCGTCGCATCAAGATGGGCAAGGTGATGCAAAGGACTAGACAATCGAGCATAAGCGATATATTGCCGCCTCGAGCTGGTAAAAGCTGGCCACCGCCATCGGCACTAACACCTAGAACAGGGGGTCTCCGGCCGGGACCCGCGGCTAAGAGGCCTGCGGTGTTCGACGATGAGGAGACCGACGATGAGCGGGCGCGAAAAGCTGCAAAGACTAAGCATGAGTTAGAGGAGGCCGAGGAAGAAGAAGAAGAAGATGATGATGATGAGGAAGAGGAGGAAGGAGATCACGAACTTGCCCCGGATTTATCCACGGAAACTGTGCGCGTCGTCGTCCGCTCGGAGAAAATCCCTACTATGTCGCCTAGTGGTCCCAATGGCACCTGGAAGTGCGAGGAGCCTGGTTGTGGCTATATCGTGCGTTCAGCCGAGGAGGACGAGGGCAAGGATCTCATCGCCAAGCACTTCCTAGAGCATTCGACACGCACTGATAAGCTGGACCTCGCGCTCCAGGAGGGAACCCGTGGCCATATGCCTATCAAGTATGCTTACTTTCCCCCTGCTTACGACCTTCCCTAGTCCCCCTCCCCTGCCTCAATGTCTAATATCATTGCAACTAACGACGGTCAACCTGCAGTCATCTGCTCGAGAAGATCCGCAGCATGGGAGAGAGATCCCAGAAGAAAGAACAGGGTCAGGTGGGCGGTGTAGAGGTCCCTCGGCCTCTTAAAAGACGGCTTATCGCCTAGGATGGTAGTAAGAGGGAGGTGCCGAAGAAGCGAGATCAGGAGAGTCAGTGTCTTGCTTTGGGTAGCAGGTATGGTTGCAGGGCTCATTGCTAGTGGCTGGTTTGAACATGTACATAGCTAAAGGAGCTAATTTGATACCCCGAATGAAGTGTTTACGGTACTTACCCTAGGGTAGCTTTACTGTCAGGGTGTTACTGGACTGCGGCGGGGTGGTCGGGTGGGTGGCTGCTTTTCATCCATGGATAGCCTGAAGCTTCGAGGTCAAGTATTAGTAGGCCAGTGTGGTGGTGACAGGAACGACCAGTGTGTCTACGATGCATCTAGGAGAATTCCTACTATGGAAATCACACTGGGGAGCTTTTCTCCTCCTCATCAATTTTACACCATCCAACCCGTTCTCTTATTTTTGCGATTTCATCGTGTCCTCGGTGAGACGGACGACGAGACTACATATGTATACGCGAATAGCCTTTGGACCAGAATAAAGACCTCGACCACGACGCTTTTGAGCCCACGAGAAAACTACAATGATCGTAACGACGAAACCTTGGCCCCGAGTGGAAAGGACATCACGATATTGGACCCGACCAGCCTGTGAACTCCCTTGCAACGACTTTTGAGAAACAACATATCACGACTCCATCGATTTCACCCCCCCTCTCCCCACGCTTTCAATTTCTGTCTTCATTTTCTTCTTCCTCCCCCCC
>LKEB01000044.1:111710-146816 GCA_003795295.1 Cytospora leucostoma | reverse complement strand
TTCCCCATTATCCTGTTCCCCCTTCTCCCCTTCATGACGAACACTAGCCAAAACCCTAAGTATCAACATACGGGCCGCTCTTGCCACATTACTCTGGCCCGACCCACGTCATGATCCACGCAGACAAGTGTCACTGGGTATAAGTCCTTCCTTGTCCTATACCGGAATCATACATGACCGTTTTGTTCACTCTTCACTGGTGGAAGGACACAACGGCAAAGTTGGCGAATAAAAACCTCTATCGTTTACTTCGTCGTAAACGCTGTCCACGGGTAGGCGCATCAGGCCCGAGTGGCAGGTTCCATCAGCCACACCGACCGTTGCAGCCAACGTCGAGGTTGACCTCGGGATCACCCGGAACGCCTGCGATAACCTCTCTTCTGCTTCCGCCTTTTCTTCCTCGGGGGCGTTGATGGTACTTCAGGGGCCGCCGGCTCGGGAACGGGCACCTCCTCCAGGAAGCAACAAATATTATCGGTATATATTCTGATATAGGAGATAGTCTTCCTTCCGAACATCTGCGTGTAGGCAGTTAGCATTCGCGCCACCCCCTTCCCATTGTCCGTACCCAACAAGGCGAAGGAGCCATCTGCGCCAGCGCGAAGATCTACCGGCTCGGTATTACCTACTTTGGATCGAAAGGCGAATTGATTTGATTGACCCTTCGCAGTCTTCACAGAGAGTTCCTTCTCAGCAAGGTTCTTACCAATAGCATCTTTGCAACTTCAGACTTTTCCATCTCCATCTCCCTCAAACTTTGAAATTCCACACATCACCTCCATTTTCTTTCCCCCCCAGACGTTCGGGCATCGGCTTCAAGCGACAATTGTCCACTTTTCGCGGTCAGGCGTCGTCCAATGTCACCTTCAGCCTCTTTCCTCTCACCCGCACTCTGCGGCTTCTCCACGGGCAGTTGTCGAATTGACGGCAGCTAAACCATCGATAGCTGCAGTGTCGGCCAAACGGACGGCGGCCACTACTAGATA
Organism: Cytospora leucostoma; assembly: GCA_003795295.1. Taxonomy (NCBI): domain Eukaryota; kingdom Fungi; phylum Ascomycota; class Sordariomycetes; order Diaporthales; family Cytosporaceae; genus Cytospora; species Cytospora leucostoma. The sequence goes on along the minus strand of LKEB01000044.1, from coordinate 145,830 downwards.
AGGATACAGCAGACAAGGAATACGATCCTGTTCATGGCGATGTCCTCGCTGTGCTCAACATTGAGACGTATCAAAGCTCAGATGAAACACATCCGATCATGTCTGTTGGAATAGGCGGATGTCAAAGCCAAGAAGTTACTCACGGATATCGCTGGAGCTCTTCCAGCAAGATTTCCATGGGGTAGGCGACGAGGATGGGGGGTTGAACTTCTGTTGATGGCTCCGGAAGTACCCAAGTACGTTTGCTACAACACTTACCCGAGATGCGAGATTGTTCTGCAGTGTTGACGATTGCAAGAATCAGATTCGGTTCGGCTTGAGCAGAGTTCTACGTTCACACCTAGGAGAAACACCATCTGTCCAGCTCGAAATCGACGACGACCATGTACTATAGTATTCCAAACGCTGCCTTCCTATCCTCTGCCCTCCTATCCTCTGCCCTATTGTCTTCCACCCTACTAATTTCCAAACTTATTATCATACACCGAACCTGTGCAGAAGAGGCCAAGTGATTGGTGGGAAAAAACCCTCCTCGGCAACCATTCATAAAAAGTCTTGAAGGATGTATCTGAGTGAGTCGGATGACCCCAAGCCTGTGTAACAGAGGCGAAAGGAGCGGCAGGGTAGGGCCCTATCGATAGTTGTCTAAGGTCTCGGAGGATGATTCGACAGCATTATTCGAACTATTCCTTTGGACTCGTACGCATGAGGCCCAGCTTAAGTTTCGGTTGGGTATGATGGCGGAGTTTCTGGTACGAATGATGCTGGCTCATTCCTCAGTTCGCTCGGGATTTTTATCTTTGGAGTTCGTTTTGCTAGAACTCAAGGTACGATCAGGACATGTCAGGTAATGTCTAGGATGTCATGATATTTTCTTTTTTCTTTTCCTTTGGAGAGTTAGTCTACACTCGAGTGGATCAATTGCTCTACACCTATAGCTAAGCCTGCAAACTCAAATAGCATCGAAACTTTATCAATGTGCCACGGATAATGGCACCGCACTTCATCGGTATGTCTATAGGTATCAAGGAGTTGGCACCTCTGAAAGGGGAAAGCCAGTAAAGCGTTCTAACCCTGCAAATGGAGGCTCTCGGCACAGGTCGCAGAGGCTACCCCCAACATCAGGGGTGGAATCGTAATCCCACTACCTTGAACGTATCAACACATCCCCCATAACAGATTTTGGAACTGCCTCGAGTTTCCAAGGCTTGCATATCTTTTCCGATAAGAGTTGTCGAAGGTGGTAGGTAGTTCCAATTATTATTCGACGTCCGGGCGACGTTCCTTGGTTATCGTGATGATGCGATGCCAACCCCTCATTAGTTCATAAGCCGGCCCCGGTGCTATTACCACCAATATGACAATCCCCATAGTTTTAAATATAATTTGCAAGAGGTCGTTGTGCGAGCTCTGCTGGTTTCCTCTTCTTTAGCATCAAGAATGGCTACAATCACAGAGAGTGCTCCGTCCCAAGCCGGGACGGAGAAGTATATCCCCTTCGAGACGTCCGTGGATTATGAAAAAGTTGCGGTAGGTTTTTTGTTTTTGTGTCTTTTTTTTTTTGTGAAAACGTTTGTCTTGAGTGGAGTTGGACGACAAACTGATCATGATACAAAAATAGTACAAATATGCCTCTTACTTGCCACACAACGTCCCAGGGAAACAGCCGCCTCTTGAGGAGTTCCAGCACCAAGACGTCGGCCTACGGGCTGATCCCGAGAAGAAAGCACTGCTGAGCGCCCCCGGGGCGGTCTTCGATGAGATAACACCGGCGATCGGGACCGAGGTGCACAACCTGCAGCTGAGCAGCCTGACCAGCCAGCAGCGAGACGAGCTGGCGCTGCTGGCTGCCGAGCGCGGCGTGGTCGTGTTCAGGGGCCAGGACTTCGCAGACGTCGGGAAGGACCGGCAGAGGGAGTTCGGCGCGCACTTCGGCCCCCTGCACGTCCACCAGATGGGTGGCCAGGTGAAGGGGTATCCCGAGCTCCTCCCCGTCTACCGCGACTTCACCGCTGGGGCTGTGGACAATGAGATCAAGAACAATGTCAGCAGTATCAAGTGGCATTCTGACATGAGCTACGAGATGTAAGTTACTTACTATGTGATTGTGTGGCCGAGTTGTAACGACCCAGCCCACTCGGATGGCCCGCTGAGCAGATACCAGCAACGGAATGGGCACGACCATCTTCTTCGCCTTGGAAGTTCCCAAGTCTGGAGGAGATACGCTCTACTTGTCTACGACCGCGGCATACGAGCATCTGTCAGAGGACTTCAGGACCAGGCTACATGGCTTATATGCAACACATTCTGGCTTCGACCAGGCAAATGTTTCGGACCACAGAGACAGATATATCCGTGATCCTATCGAGACAGTACACCCGGTTATCCGAACACATCCTGTGAGTTATAGTATTCGACTGACAATGGCTTAGTGATTATATCTTCAAGCAGCGGCTGACACTCGTGCAGGTAACGAAGAAGAACTCACTCTACGTGAACCGACTGTACACTCGTCGGATCCAGGGCTACAAGGAGGAAGAAAGCGGTAAGGACTTTCTATTCACCACTATATGCTAATGCTATCCAACCCATCTGACGCTCGGATCTGCAAATCAAAGCGAACCTTCTGAATTTCCTCTACAACCACATCGAACACGGTCAAGACTGGCACATCCGTATCCACTGGACACCTGGAACGGTAGTCGTTTACGACAACCGTGTCACGCAACAGTAAGGAACCAGCAAGGAGTTCGGGCTTTTGAGTTCAGGACTAACACCATGGTCAGTTCAGCGTTGCGCGATTTCAAGGTGAAGGAGGGAGAGACCAAGAGGCACATGCTGCGGATTACGCCCCAAGCGGAACGGCCGTTTTTCGACCCAAGTCTCTAGGTACTTAGTCTGCCAACTAAGTAAGGACATATCAAGAAATCTCCTGGACCAGTCCAGAAGACATGAGGCTGTTTCACAAATTCAGAAATGCCGGACAAAACTTTGGACTCAGCGGGACCAGCATCAGAGACCAGATTTCAGATATGGCGCGCTCAGTCGATTAGAGATAAGCTGGGATGGCAACATAGAACTTTGTATTAACATTTAACTACGCTGACACCTACTGGTAGCTGAGCGCTCTGGGTAGGCTGGAAGTCCCATATCTGAGCCGGAACCTATTTGTACAGTGATCGTTTTTAATCACGCCGTGCATGAACGAGTGTTCCTGGCCCTGCCTCGCCAAGATCTTTTCAATGATATTCCACTCAGAACGACCCCTGATACATAGGTATGACTACCTCCGCTAGCTAACAAACAATCAAACCACCGCCGCCGGTTGCGTCGCCATCATGAGGCTCATGATCGCCAACCTTGAAGGGCCCGCCTCGAGCTTACGCGCTACCAGAGTCAGGTCGATCTCGTCGAACTGATGAGCGACCTGACACTGGTGGATATCGTCTGACGAAATTGGGGAAGCAGCCATCTGACTTGCTGCCTCAGATGATCTGCTAGGTCGTCCCTAATAATCCTGTCATGCTCATTCCCGTCATCTTCGGAAACAAAACCATCGTTATGCATCTTCAGGTCGGCCCTGCCTGGCCCGGTCCACTTCACGACCCCTAGCAACAAAGCCGTTGCCGTCCGTGGCGTCGTTACGACCGCAGGCAACACCATTTGTGGCATACTCAATATTATTCTCGTCGTGGGTAGCTCCGTGTCTCGAAACTGAGTTCATGTTTGCCCGGTTTCGTGGAGAATTCTCCATACCGTTGAGTTAATCATCCTCCCGGATTCTGCCACGGCCGGTCCAAGTTCGAAGTCGCGGGTGCTCTGGCCCCTTCTCCACTGCAGAATCGCTTACGGCCTTTTTGTTTCCCTCCCCGTTCGCAAAAGCCTCCCAGTCGATTACTCTCCAATCAATGTCCTTTTCGTCGGTAGCAGTAGCCAGGGCGTTCTCCCGGCGACCTGCATAGTCGTAATTCTCCTATGTACGAGTATCGAGATATTCTTGGGCCTTGATCCAGACGTCCTTAGTTGCCAGATCCTTTTGGTCGAGCGTCTTGACACCCGCCACTAGCGCCTTGAAGAATTGGCAGAAGATCTCAACGTCCTCTCGAAAGGCAACCGAGTTGGGGAAGTACTGGCTCGCGAACCTGTCGAGGTCACGGTTCTCTTCAGAATCCATTTCAAGGAAGGTCCGGATAGCCACACCCATTGCAGCATTGTAGTTTCTGTTGACAAACGGAAGCCTGTGTCATATATTAGCTCAAAAATTCCAAAATCAATGCAGAGGAACGGCGCTTACGCATTGCTGATGTCCCAGTATTCGGTGGACGGCCGCTCCCTCGTAGTCTGGTTGTCCAAGAATAAGTGGACCAGAATAGCCTCCACCAAGTCCCGATCTGCCTCGCGTACAGCTGAGACCTGGGAAAAGTATGATAGCATGTCCTTGCGCAAGGGTCCCGTGTAGCCAATAGCGTCGTGCCTGAGCTTCAGTAGGACAGCGCACCGGCTGACAAGGAGCACAGACGGATCAATATCGCCCTTCTCCAACTCATCTTTGCGTGGCTTGGCATTGAGCTGGTCGAGTCGGATGAGCTCAAAGGCGAGGAGGAGTGCCTCATACAGTTTGAAGTCTTCAGGATATTTCTCTACTGTCGGCCCAAGCTCGGTTATGGCCGTGGCCAACGCCTTGCCCCATCCTGTGAGCTCGTGCGAGTCATCGGCGTAGTCCCTCAAATGGAGGAATCGCCATATGACAGTCGAAACGATATGAGCTGGCGCGTCTATACCCTTGGGTTTGCTACGTGGCTTGCCAACCGTGGCTTTGGCAAAGTCAGGCTTCTGGAGGGCCGATACCTCAAATGCGAGCGAGCCGGAATGATCTTTCGTAGCTGTGATCGAGAGACCTCGAGGGAAGTATTCGTCCACCAACTTCTGCTCGACGTTCCAGGTCGCGACCTTCGGGCTTGGGGTGCGGAAGTCACTGTTTCGTATCGTGGTAGATTGCTGGTCGGGGAACCATACTTTGACTTCGATGTCCTTGAAGTGAAATCCACGATGCAATTTCGGCACAACAAGACCCAAGGCAAGCTCTCTCAACGGCAACAGGCGACGGAGAACAAGGTTTTGATACTCGTCCGATACAATCCCATCCAAGGTCGGTAGGACGGTGATTCTGCTGTGGATGATCCAGCTGAGGATATGAGGTCCAATAAGACCGCTGTTAAGGTAATGATGGAGTTCGTCAGGAAGACGTAGGCCCATGTACTCATGGGAGTCCGATGTCAAGTTGTCATAGGAGTATACCTCCACGGCGCCGTTCGGGGCGATGTAAACGTAGTGGTCCACAATCATTCGCGCCTTGCAGTACTTGTCGAACCAGTCGGGCTGTTCTCTTTTGAGAACGTCATCAAAAGATTGGCACACCTGCTTAACATGCTTGCCGTTCGCCCTCAGCATGTTCACTGCGTCCCTGACTGTGTTGGAAGGCTGCTGGGGCTGAGCTCTGGCAGGAAAGGCTGGAAGGAATGATGTGCCTGTCATCAAGAGCGCGTCGATGAGAATGGAGTCGTCGACATTGAGCTGATTCTTCAATGCGTCCTTGGACACAGCCACGAACTTGTTCTGATCCCAATCGATCTCTTGGATCAGGACGTCGTTGATCGGATACAGGAGAAGCTCTCGCGGGCCCATGATGGCACCGACAATGGTCTCACCCGACCTGGAGAGGTTGGAGAGGTAGGCAACCTGTACTAAGGTCAGCAGAGACTCATGAACCCTGTCAGCTCGGAAGCGATGATTACCTGCGCCACAGCTTTGAAAGGAGGCACCAGAAAGCGGAGCCCACGCTGTCTTAGGATGCCCTGGAAGGTTGGATAGAACTGTTCGATGCGATACGCACCTATAGGATATCAGAATGTGCATAGAGAGCATGATTACTGGTGACATACCGGAAAAATGCCCAAAATTTTGGACAGAAGCCTCAGCCTGGGCATTGGAGTAGAGGACCCAGGCGTGATCCGTGCCACCATTCGCAAGACGACCCTGTTCGATGGAGAGTTCATCCTGGCCCTTAACCGGACATCCGTCGAATATGAAGAGCGGCGTGCATTCGTTTTCCTTCCACTTGTCCAGTTCAACCTCGATGCGATCCTGGAGGGCGAGTGGACCACCTGTAGCGGTGACCAGAGGCTCGTGCGTGTTTTCGAGAATAAGGCGGAGGTAGTAGGTCGCGTCAACGGCAACGACGTTGTCTTTCAGCTGCGAAGCCTCGTATGGCACAGAGAGCCCATTGATAAAGGCGTCAGCGTTCTTGACTGGGCGTTCGAATCCGGTGAACCTGAGTGTCAGCCATGTGACTTGTAATCGATACCTGGAAGTCATATCGAAGGGAAACGACTGTAGAACTGCGATGGGCAGGTGGAGGGCGAGGGAAGCGAAGCTGATGTGGTGGCTTACAAGACATGTCTACTAGCGACGCGCAATGATGCGTGAACTTCTTTTAGGTGAGGTAGGAAAGACTGCTGGGCGCGAGGAGTTCCTGCCGCTAGGGGGGGTATCGTGGGTTGCGATCGCTTTTAGAGCACCGATAGACTGCCAAGCCCGCTTTCTGTCTCGGCAGATATCGCTAGTCGATGTCGTAGAGCTTCGCGGAGGCGAGGGCAAGGCCGCGTGAGGAGACGTGAGAGGCACAAGGAACGACTCGAGCTTGTCTGTTCGAGAACACGAGGGTCGAGCGTGAGGATGGAACGGGCAACACGAGGCCAGAACTTGCAGAACACGCGATGCGAAATGCCAACTGTTACGTTGGACCAAGAGAATGGGAGGAACAGAGATGGACGTAGGGATGAACAGACAGACAAACAACTCGCAAGACCCAAGGTGTTGTCGAGAGGAGCTGGTGGGCAGGCTGAGGCTTAGTAGAGAAGCGGAAAGGGTTCTGTGTCGGTGGCAGGTCGAACTCGCGATTCTGAGCACTTGCACTTCGATTGCTCGATTGCTCGGAGCTGTCTTAGGTGTGCTTGGTGGGACGGCCCGGCTACGGAGGTACATAATACTTGCCGCTTGCACCCGTAGACCCGTGGACCTCTGGACATACCTGAGCAACCGTAGGTACCTAAGTAGACAACGTAAGTACCTGCGACAGGGATGACTGTCACTGCCCAGGTGGCTCTGGGGCTGCGAGGGATGCTCCTGCTAGGTACCTAGGTAATGACAACCCCTGATGGTGGCAGCAACAGTATTACATAATGTCGCTACATTCTGATGCCAACACATGAAGTTGAGCCTATCTTCGAACGAATCACCTGGCGAACGAAGAACAGAAAATCATTAGGTGATATACTCCAATGCCCTTCCTGTAAAACTCCCTACCAAGGATTACTCTGCTATAGGCTATCCTCTTGTAGCACGATCTTCCGTCCAGGATCATATGCTTCAGGACATCTTTTACTTCGATTGACCTACTCTGCGATTAATATCGCCGGGTGACTTGACTTGAAAAGTCCCCGGTAGACAATTGGCCATAGGAGAGTCCTACTATAGTAGGCAACTCCATATTTTCGTCTAGGCGGCTCTCTGTAGGGAATCGAAGAGTTGTTGTCCTCGATTTATATTGTATACATACCTTAGTACCTATGCCGGTACGCTCTGGCGTGCCCGTGATAGAGATGCTACTAACAATTTTGAACTCGACAACCCCTGCTCGAGCTTCTGGAGCTTTCACTTAGCTTCGTGATCGCCAACAGCTATTACGGATGCCTTCTGGGCCCTGCAAAACAGCCGCTGCCCACAAGAAGTAGTATTACATATGATGCGATCTGATTTCTAGACCCACAACTCGTGTATATACATTCCTTTCCTCAACCCTGTGCGAAGCCGCTCTGGCAGTCAAGCATCCGCCATGTGGAAACAACGCCTCCTCTCCTCCCTCCGCCACGGGTTCGGCCCGCTTCACCCACCAACAACGACATCCGCGGCGGCGGCGTCGACGAAAACCACGGCCTTCCTCCCACGAGCAGGAAGGTCTCGCACCCAGTCCACGAGGAGGTGGAATAGCTCCGAGGCCGCGAGTAAGAAACAGCACTCCCGCGCCGACCGCATCCTCTCGCGCCTACCACCCTCCATGCAGAAATACACGACGCGCCTCCGCAACGCGCCCCTCTCCCATGTGGTGGCCTTCCTCATCCTGCACGAGCTCACGGCCGTCGTGCCGCTCCTGGGGCTGTTCGGGCTGTTCCACTACACCGAATACGTCCCCCTCGGTTACATGATGGAGCACTACGGGGGCTACGTGCAGGAGGGGACGGCACGCTTCGAGCGTTACTTCAGGAGGAAAGGCTGGTTCGGCTTTGGGCAGGGCGAGGAGGACGAGGCTGGTAGGGAGCTACAGGCGGAGAAGGGCGACGAGGGCGTCCTGGACAGGTGGGCGAGCGCGGATCAGAAATACAGGATTGTGGTCGAGGTTGCGCTGGCTTATGCCATTACGAAGGCCTTCCTCCCGGTGCGGATCGTGGCGAGCCTTTGGGCGACGCCCTGGTTTGCTGGGGTGATGGTCAGGGTGCGGAGCGTATTGCCCGGTGCTAGCAGGCGGAAGTAGAATTTTCAAGATACCCAGGGGAAAGATCTAGAGTAAGATTTATGAACGAACTCAAATACACAAGTACCATGGATGATGGGAAGTAGCGAAAGGAGCCCGCGGCATGACATCTTATAATCGATGTAGAGAGTAATTCCAGCTGGGCTAATCAAATGCCTTGCCTCCACGTCGATCCCAGACCGATAGCATAACAAGCCACCCGGCTTAGGGAGCCTGTCCAACTGATAATCTCCTTGGGGCCATCTACTATAGGATGTTGAGATCAACCGCCATCTACGCATATCAAATTTCCACTGGGATAACCAACTATCGCATAATGTACTATAGGACCACCCACTCCCCCTCCCACCTCCGAGATAATCTACTATATAGACCAGGATAGGATAACACTCAAGCATAGGTACCCTTCCGGAGGGTAACCTACTTGAGTCCTATAGGATGCTCTTCCAAGGGTAACCTACTTGAGTCCTATAGGATACTCTTCTAATAGGTATCCTACTGGAGTCCTATGGGATACTCTTCTGAAGGGTGATCTACCTGAGTTCTTTGGGACGCTCTTCCGGAGGTAATCTAACATTGGGTTAACGGGAGATAGCGGGATGAAGTAGTATCATTGATGACACCCTCCTATATGGTGAATGAAAGCACTTCGGGACATGTCTACAGTCCCACCCAACTACCTAGGTACTCAATACAAAGCTGTCAAGTCGTAAGAGTAGCATCGACAAATGAAATCATGGTCAGAGTAACATGAACATGACAGACGAAGTATGGTGCTGAGAGGCTGCCAGACCCAGACTGATCCGGAGTCCGGACAATATGGGGGGGTTTTTTTTTTTTTTTGGTTTGTTTCTCTGGAATTCATGCTTGAGCTGCTCTATAAAGGAAGGTAGCTCTGAATACAGAGTCCGCTTCATCTAGGGCTTTGTTCAACCACTTAAGCCTTCTCGTAGACCCAGTCGAACTGGGCAGACTTGTAGCTGGCAAGCTCCTCAGGCTTGAACCAGAGAGCAATCTCCTTTTGGGCGTTCTCGACCGAGTCTGAGCGCTTCAGACGGTCAATAGGTCAACAGTCGCTTCAGACACTCGCTTCAGACAGTCAACAGTCGCTTCAGACACTCGCTTCAGACACTCGCTTCAGACACTCCCTTCAGACAGTCAACAGTCGCTTCAGACACTCGCTTCAGACAGTCAACAGTCGCTTCAGACACTCGCTTCAGACACTCGCTTCAGACACTCCCTTCAGACAGTCAACAGTCGCTTCAGACACTCGCTTCAGACACTCGCTTCAGACACTCGCTTCAGACACTCGCTTCAGACAGTCAACAGTCGCTTCAGACACTCGCTTCAGACAGTAGATAATCGCCTTGATTCAATAGCACATTGATAAAGTTTCGACTCCATTTGAGTAAATAAAGGCTTAGCTGTAGGTATAGAGCAGTTGAACCCCCGAGTACAAATTGACCTCTCCCAAAGAAGAAAAGCAAGATAGAAAAGCAGGTAAAATCCCAAGCAAACATAAGCCGGCGTCATCGGTAAACATGTTCCCTGATATCATCAGACTGCGTCCAAAACTCTGCCATCAGGGCTTTGCCTTGGTAACCCTTCGCCTCTTCTGCACAAAGTCATTATCCACTTCATCAGAGTCAACGCCATCTGATTCCTCCACAGGCTTCTTCTTCCCCTTTCGCGTATCACGTAATTGAAGAGTGCTCTCCTTGCCGTAATGGACGGTTAGGATGTGCTCTTTCATGGTCTTCGCATCCATGTGACGTGGGTAGCTGCAGGTCCCTGCCGCGACACCTGGGCATAGACGGTCGTCCGGACTGTCGAGATGGAGCGCCAGATGGTTCAAGCTCCTCTGGTTGTGCAGGTCGAGCAGTCTCTCCTCAAGCCGTAGAGATTCGTCATGTAAACAGAAGATGCAACCAGAAAACACAAAATCTTGCGAACGACAACCTTTTCGTACCTGGCCTACACTGACGCCAGGGTAGCCATACTGTTCCATCGCTTTCAATGCATCTGGCAAATGTTTAGCGAGGTGATCCTGGCGTGCGGCTGTAGCTACGCCGTCGAAGACAACAGCTCGGCAGAAGCTGCACCAGAAGTACATGGACGTCGTCGATCTCGAGCTGGGCAGATGGTGTTTCTCCTAGATGTGAACGTAGAACTCTGCTTGCGAATCGAATGATGTCCTGCAATCGCCAACACTACAGAACAACCTCGCGTCTCGGGCGTGTTTCTGTAGGTGTAGCAAGCGCACGTCCGGAGCCATCGACGAAAGTTTAGCCCCACATGTTCGTCGCCTGCCCCATGGACAACTGGCTGGGAGACCTTCGGCGATCTCCATGAGTAAGTCCTTAGCTTTGACATCCGCTTCTTCCAAGAGACATGACCTGATGTGTTGTATTGCGTTGTCAGGTTCCACCTCGTCGTCGCAAACACCACATCTTTGGGGATCAGTAGATTGGGGCCAGTGTGCTGGGGTGTCTTTGTTATACGTTTCACTCCGGAGCAGAGCGACGAGTTTCTCTGCTGCATCGCCATGGACAGTATCGTAGTCCTTGTCTGTGAGTTCCATGTATATCTGCGCCAAGTTGACGTATTCGTAGGAGAACATGTAGAGGTTCGTATACTTCCTTCCAATGATCCCAACCTGGGCGGTAAGGTCTTCCTTCCAGAGGCGATGCTTCCGCCAAACTGGAAGCATATGATCCACAATATGCGAATCATCTGCCTGGGGGTCACCATCCACTTGTACACCATCAGGCGAGTCAACCAGTCTCGCTATCTGCTCTGGAGAGAGTCGACCGAAGGATTGCTTCAAAGTGGAAAGCTCCTTATCCACATTGTCAGGATTGGACGCCGTCTGTTCGGCCTCCGCTACAGCTCTCGATGGCTTGGCTGCCGTCAACTCGATGACTGATCTCTCCCGATAGGCTCGAAATTTCGTTTCTGCCACCCGACGCCAGCGACTATCCTTGAGCCGGGATACGTTCGTATGCTTGCGAAGGTCTTCAGCTATAACTTGGGACTCCTTTGCTGCCCGACGCATTTTCTGGATGGATCCATATTTTTGCGTCAACTCAGCCTCGAGTTTGGTAAACCGATCATCCAAAGCGGCGTATTCAGGATCTTGGTAGATCAATACGAGCTCTTCGGCCGGAAGTTCCACTGGGGCGTCGTAGGCCAAGCCAAGGCTCACACTTTGGAAGGGAGATAAATCCTGGGGCTCCAGATTTCGTGTCAGGCTCTGAACATCCGTCAAGCAGGTCTTGCCCAAATAGTCCTTGATTGAGTTGGCGTTCGCATGGCCCATTGTCGACCCAGCAGCCTCACGGTCCTTGCAATGTTTCAACAGCAGATGGGCTTGACCATGGCGTATGTGATGCAACGAGACCTGGTGCCGGAATCCTGCTAATCGACCGAGATACTGAACAATCTCCCGCACATTGTCGTAGCGCCAGGGATCCTCCTCACCGACTGCTTGGACGGCGTCCGTTGGTCGTGTCCTCAAAGGCTGACGCGTGAACACTGCCTCCTGCTCGAAAGAGGGACGAACCAGGACGGGACTGCCATTGGGACGCGGCTCACAGCTCATAAGCTCTTCCCAAGTGTGGAAATCACGGAATGCACCTCTGTGCAGAGCCAATATGACAAGAAGCCGACAGGAATCCTCGAAAATCATGTGGGTTGGTAATAGGTGTACAACGAACTTCTTGTAGTTGTCAGGATCCGACTCGTCGCCCTTGAGAGACCTGCAAGTGATGACAGCGGAGATGGTGACAGGCTCGGCGCCTTTATTTGGGAACATGTAGAACTTGATGTCCCCCCAGCGGATGTATTTACCTGTGGCCACGTCGTTGTTCCCATCTGGCACGAACTCGCCGCAACGCGAAGAGCCGTCGACAAGCAGATTCAACAGCAAAGTCATCTGGAACATGGTGTGGATGGAGTGGAAGACAGAGAGGCTGTCGAACTTCCAGATAGCCCGGATTATATGGACGACGTCCGACCAGAAGATGGATTGTAACTGTTTGGTCTCACGGTTCAACCCCTCCTCGATTGCGAGATCGTTCTTGATCCAGAGGGTCGTAGACTCACGCAGGCCAGCCGGAATCTCGGTATTGTAATACGAGAATGCCCGCTGTAAATAGTGCTGGTGACTGATGATGGTCTTTACAGTCGGCCTATCCGTTTCAGTCACTGTAGACGGTTCGTGACTGGATGCCGACAAGTTGCCGATCAACGCACCGGAAAGGAACAGAAAATACCGGTGCAAAGTCAGCCGATCAGGAAGCGGGCCTCCCTGACGAAAGTACTCCGGGCCGTCATCCCTTCCAAGCACCTCTTGGAAGAATTCGCACCACAATCGCATCGCAGTGGTCATCTGACGCAATGCGTTGAAGGAATAGGCTTGTCGGCCGCGGACATCAAGGTCATCTCGCTCCATGATGCGTCTTCCATCTCCGCGGGCTTCCTCACTCTCTACATGGCGCTTTCTGCGTTCCGCTGCTCTTGGGGACGGGGTGTTAAGGTTAGCAGGGGCCGTCCGGGGTTGCAGAGTGGGAGGCTTCCAGTGTAGCGACTTCTTGCCAGACATCATTGCCGCCCGAGGAGAAGATCAATATCAACGGTGCCTCCGTGGACAACGTCCAAATGCGAAGAGAATGCTTGGATCCTAGCAACAGATCTATTAGATTGTGGATACGAAATTCCTGCGATAGTCGAAAGGCAATAAGGATACAATTTGGACGCAGGGGTCAGCGGTAGACAGGACATACCTTGGATAGTCGCTGGCTGGAGTCAATAACTGCTCGTGGAGGAAAATGCCGGAGTGCGGTGAGGTGGAAGAGGTTGAAGGTGACTTTGGACAATGCCTGACTGACCAGTCGACAAGTCGATACCAGAATGTAGGTGACTTTGGACGACGCCTGACTGTATAGTTGATATCCGAGGCCTCGTACAGGCTGGTTGTATTGGTGGAGAAGACCAGAATGTCTGGGGGAAAGGAATCTCGATTACTGGTGGAGAAGACCAGAACGTCTGGGGGAAAGGAAAATGGAGGTGAAGAGTGGAAGTGTAAAGGCTTGAGGTGTAGAGAAGGAGCTTGAACACTAGGAAGTTGCAAAAGATGCTCTTGGCAACAGCCTTTCTGGGAAGGAGCCCTCAGTGAATTCTGGGTTCCTGCCTTCCCTGGTGGATAGATGTAACGAATGGGTCACACATCCCTGATCAGAACCCTTCCAGGTTGGAAGACGAGCCCATATTCTATCGATGGGATGGTCATTGTAAGAAGGAGCTTACAAGTCTAAACAGAAGACAGCTACCATGTAACGGACGTTCGGAGGGCAACCACAGCAAGGTAGTTGGTCTACCTACGTAGTTGGAGGGACGTGAATGTTGGTGTTAGGGGATCCGGACCGCGAGGTCGATCACCTTTCTTCTTCTTGTTGTCATTATTGCTGCCCAGGGGCAACCGTAAACGCTGGGTAATTCGAAGGAATGAAACAAACGCTGAGTAGCAAGTTGGATGAAGCGAGTTGGACGAAATTGAGGGGATCTCGAGGGCTGGCGGCTATTCGAGGACTGCTTGACGCGAACGTCACGCGGGCGGTGGTCGTTTGATCAAAACTCCCTGGCATGCGTGATCAATTCGCAGCCGGTGTTTCGTGTCCGGTCGCCAGCCGACCAAACCGTTGGTTGTTGATACGTGATCAGAGTAATGATGATGAGCCGTCGATGCTTTGCAACGGGAAGTAACCGGTGCGGGGATGGTGGGCTGTTGACGATCGACTTTCGCGTAGAAACGGCAAAGCCATCGTGAGATTGTTGTAGCTACCATATGACGGTCGTACTCTGAATTAAGTAAACAAGCCAGATATCATGGTATCGGGACAGTCAATTCAATTCGTTGTGGTGTGTTGGTTCTAGAGTGAGACTATCTAGAACCATTAGCGAGGAAATAACTTGGAGAACGGGGGAATCGTACTGCTATAAAATAGCCCGAGGTCGTGAGGACCTCACAGCGGCGTGCTGTACCCAAACATGTGGTGATTCGCAAAACAGCTAGGCTACCTAGGTACCTACCTACCTAGGTACCTAGGTACTTAGTAGGTACCTAAGGTTTGGCCTATAAGCCCACTGAAAGTTAGGGGTAGGACTGCAATTTTCAGGCAGTATCTACCTACCTAGGTAGGTATTAGGGGTTAACATACAAATCGCTAACCGTTGGAGTCTGGGGGTATAGCCACAAAGGCCGCTGTGAGGACCCAAGGAGTAGTACATCGAAGCCTCCCACTACGTCCTCCTCTGATTGCCGGTAGTTAATCGTATCGCTTCCAATTCATTCAACCGCTTTGGTTCATACGTATAGTAAGTCAGGTGCAGCAGATTAGGGTTGTGTTGTGATCAGAAGGGTTGTCGTGAGCCGTTCGAGGCCTTCGCACGGGGAGCGCGCCCGGTGCCCATGGAGGGCTGAGCAGAGACGAGATAGATAGGGCAGCAGTAAGTCGATATCAGTCTAGGCTAGGACTCGAGAAAGAATTCCATAAGTGTCACGGGTTTTATGCGGCTGGGAACAGCACTTGGACAGGACCAACCTTGTGGATGGTAGAGCTACGAACAGTGGCCAATCCCCCAGTAGCCAAGCGGGTGCCCAATGGGTATAATATAAATGATCAGAAGCTGGTGGATTGACTATCTAGCTTCTACCGACGGACTTGAGGCTCTTGTATAGATGCTTTAAGCCTTCTCGTAGACCCAGTCAAACTGAGCGGACTTGTAGGTAGCAAGCTCCTCGGGCTTGAACCAGAGATCAATCTCCTTGCGAGCCGATTCCGTTGAATCTGAGCCGTGAATGCTGCGGGGCGTTACATGGTTAGCATAGAGTAGAGAAAGCGAACAATAGGGGGGAGAAGAAGATGTGATCCAGGAGTGGGAGTAGACCCTTTGTTACTCCGGATTGTACATGTCCCCGGACTCCAGAGACAAAACCAAACAGGGAGAAGCGACGCTATTGGATATACGTACACGTTGCGGCCGACATCAATGGAGAAGTCACCACGGATGGTGCCGGGGGCGGAGGCGAGGGGGTTGGTGGCGCCGAGGAGGACACGGCCGGTCTTGACGGCGTCACGACCCTCCCAGACGGTGGCCAGGATGGGGCCGCTCAGCATGTCTGCACGCCAACGTTAGCTTTGTCCCAGGAATTTAGAAATTATGTAGGAGTTACGTACAGGACAGCAGACCGGGGAAGAAGGGCTTCTCCTTCAGGTCGGCGTCTGAGAGGCGGTCAGTAAGTCGTTGAACGCCAAGGCATAGCGGGCGGATCGGTACGAACAGTGAGCCTCGAGGAGCTCCTTGGAGGCAGAGACGAGCTTGATGCCGACGAGCTTGTAGCTAGAGAAGACAATTGTTAGTTGACGTGTCGTCTAGGGGCGTAACAGGTATCGGTGTAACAACTTACCCACGCTGCTCGAAGCGCTGGATGATGGGGCCAATCAGGCCACGCTGGAAGGTATGATATTAGAATCGATTCGGGGCAGTCTTGAGTTGTGCCAGCGTTCGTACCTGGACACCATCGGGCTTGATGGCGATGAAGCTATAGGGAAAGCTGTCAGTAAACCCGCCGGTACAGCGCTCTGCGTAGGGAGGGCGGATTGCACTTACGTCTGCTCGGTGGAAGACATCTTGACGTTTTCTGTAAGAGAAGGGGTGATTTGGTTGGTGGTGATGGCGGGAGAGTTGACGATAGAACAAGATTCCTGGGTTGAGAGGTCGAGTTTCGCGGGCGAGAAAAAGAGATTTTGGGACAGGACAGCAACGGCGATGATTGCCGCTAACAAAACGGCCAGGGTCGGTGGGGTAAGCTTCAATGCACGTCTTCGCTGGCCCTGAGCTTCTCCCTGCAGGCCTGGGCCATTCTGCTCGACTCGGTAGGCGGTGCGGGGCATCCTGTACTCTGATTCAATGTTCCGAATGATGCAGGGTCTACTCAGGGGCACTTGGTAGGTATGTTGAGCTCGAATTCAAGGTCCGGTCCGTCTTTGCCAAACATCGATACCATTGGTTTGCATACACTGTCGGGATATATGGAGATGAAGCGTAACAATAAGATCGCTAAAGAACCAAGGCTGCTGATCACAGCCGTAGCGCCCCCGGTAGTTTATTGATCCTAATACATAATATCCATCCATGCAGAGAGAATAAGTGGGAGGGGCATGGGGGGCCTGAAGCTGAATGCTCCATCGGAGTTACAAAATACTGACAACCAAGTATCGACTTCTTCACCGCATGCAACTTTCCAAACTCTGGCGTTGACTAGTTCAGTGATGGTTATAGCAAAGTTAACTTTACATAATCAACAGCACTTATCTCGTTATATGCAGCACAATGATCTCGCAACCCCCGCTTCAGGTTCAGTGTAAGGGGGAACGGGGGGGTGGGCGGTTCTGGGGAAAAGGGGGCTAAGGGGGCGAGGGGCGGGGGGTAGTCCGGGTATGGCGCACATCTTCCCTTGGAAACAGACTCTAGAGTTTTGAGACTTCACAAAGCAACTACGCTATAAGCAACTACCTACCTAGGTAGGTACCTAGGTAAATATACCAGAGGTATACAAACCCAACTTCACTCGAAGCTTAGTTCAAACGTTTTGAGAAGACCAATTTGATTGTGAACTTACACGTAACTCCAAATTGTAGGATCCTAAGATATTGGAAGGGTAAAGCAATTCTACGGCCAGTCCCCGTACCTTGCACACGTGAAGAGACGGACTGCCTATATATATCCCTTAAGGTCAGCAGGGGCCGTCCGGGTTTGCGGCGTAGAGGGCTTCCAGTGTCACGATTCCTTGCCAGACATTGTTGCCGCCAGAGGAGATTATCGCAGGTCGATCTCAACGGTGCCTCTTTAAACAAAGTCTAACTGCAAATAATACTTATCACTTGGATACTAGCGAAGGAATTGCTAGACTTTGAATTAGAATAGAAGAAGTTCTTCTTCCCCCTCAAAAGAAGCAAGTCAATGATTTCATTCGAAGCGACTCTCCAGTGACTTCACCAAGTCAACCGTCTCTTGGATATGCGTAGACTGATTGCTGGCTCCTGCTACCACATCCGTGGACTGTGTGCTCATATGGGCGATCTACCGGCTTTGAGCACTGGAAAATGCAAATTTACATCTCACCTTGGGCCCTTGTTGGCCCTGGTTTATTCGAACCAGAATTACATAGGTAGGCTTTGTGCTGTGTAGGTTGACGCTGAATATAATCTCATTCCTTGGGTTGCAAAGTTCTAACTGATGATAACGGGAACGAATGTATAATATATAGGTAACGAGTGTAGCAGTCCTTGGGGAACAATACTGTCAGTGGGTGACGACGAACGTCGTCACTATAGGCCGTACCTTCCTTTTACGCCATGTTTATTACCTTACTTAGTTATTTCCTCCCTCCGAACCGAAGGGAGGAATATAGTCAAGAACAATAACAAATATATAGAGAAATCATACGATTACCGTACGTATATATAGATACCTATTAATACTGATCAGTAGTCGTAGGTACTATAGATCTATAAGGTAGAAGAGACCGACCTATATAGATTTCCCTACCGAAATCAAATCCTCTATATTAGCCGTATACTATATAGCGAGACTCGCTGCTAGGCCTCCTTGATTAATAGACCCCTAGGCGATAATCATAAAGATCAACTAGAATCATCGTGACCTTCCCTACGGTATAGTATATTCGTTACCTTCTAGAAGATATACGTCCCTTATATATAAGCAATCGATAAGTTACTATATAGCGACTATCGCCGTACTAATATTATATATCGATGAACTTACTCCCTATACCTTCGAACGGACCTCGGGTCCTAAATATAGGCGCCTTATTACTAAAACCTATTACCTCCTCTATTATATACCCCTATGAGCTTTACTAAGCCTCCCTACCTAAACTATATATATTCCTATAAAGGCTATTAACTATAGCTAATGAAGAACCTATCCTTATCGGAGGATATATAATTGATAACTTACTCGCTAATATACTATTTAACTTAGTATACTATAGCTATATCGATCTAAGCCTTTAGTTTATAGACCCTATATAGGATACTATAGAAGGATACTTGATTATACGATTAGCGAGTACCCTAATAAGCTATTTATAATAAAACCTTTATAATAATAACCTATTCGTAGTATACTGAGAAGACTTTACTATATAAACCGTTATGATATTCGAATACCTACTATCTCTATACCGATAATTATTAAAGAACTTCTTATATAGTAGAGGTATATTTATAGGACGAAATAACTAGCCGGTAGTACTATAGTTATATGCCTTAGTATAAGCCGAGGAGAGGCTACTCTAGATCGATATAGAGCTTTATATCGTTCCTTTAGTACTAGAGTCCTATATAAACGACTATTATATAAGCCTTAGAGAGAACTAATATCAAGTGATTTAGAACCTAGCTTAATCCCCTATTTAAAACCTAAACTAACCGGCTCCTCTACCTAGAAGCATATAATAGCCGTCTATAGAAGCAAATTAAGGAAACCTAGGCTAACCTCCCTATCTAGGGAGTATATAATAGTCGCCTATAGAACTAGCCTAAGCCTAACCCTAAGGACTACTAGTATCGCTAGTACTACTAATAGGACTACTACTACTATTAGTACTACTATTAATACGATCGCTATTATTACGGAACCCCCTCGGGAATATAATACCCTCTATCGAGTAGTAGCTATAGTAGTTACTAGTAGAGAGATAGAGATAGAATTCGTACTAGAGATATATACTATACCTAGCGAATATTTAGAACCTATAGCTAACGATATATCCGATACTAAATCTTGAGTATAACCCTTATGAATTACTTCCCCTATAGTAAGTTCAAAACGAATAGTTAGACCCTATAAAGTCTATATAGTTTATTAAGATATTATATAATTTATAGAAGTATTTAGGGGACCTATACGACCTATTAAACGATAAGATGAAAATATTCTTCAATATCTACTACTATACTAAGATCTAACCTAATCAATTCTATATAGTATTTCCCTAGATACTCAAGAATCGTATAGAGATATATTACCTCTATTATATAAGTAGAGCTAATATATTTGTAATAGCCTACTTTAAAATCAAGATATACTTCGATATAGACCTTAATCACTAGTATTACTATACGGACTAGACTACGATGATATTTATAAAAACGAGGATATAGAACCCTAATATTAGCCTATACGATATCCTATGAACTATACTCGATAAGCTATAACTATACTAATAGGCATTAGGACTAGATTATATAGGAGAGGATAACCTATAAACGATAGTTATTAAAGCTTATAGAAGCATACTAGAATTAGAAATAGCCCTATTCAAACTAGTACCCTTATATAAAGAGTTATTTTCGGATCTTAGATCTATAATAGAGATATAAATAAGCTATATAGTATCAATTAATATTACGGAAGACCCCTAAGATCAATACTATATCGACTATCGATATAATAGCCGAGGACGACGATCGTAAAATAGCCCTAGCCCTAGTCGAGGCTTTAGTAATAGCCGACTAAATTTCTATCGTTTTAGTAGAAATAATAATACTCGAAAGAGGCTATAGAAGAAGAGATGCTTTATTTATAAAAAGGAGGGTTACTAGTCGACTAATATCTAGTAGACGAATAGCGATTAATTAAGACGAGCTACCTAGTATAATACGAATATAAGGGTTACGAGGACGATTTTAAGGCTTTCCTAAATGATTTCGAAGGCTATAAGAGCTATAAGATTAACGATAAAGAGGAATTCTATAAGTATTAAGAGGAAAACGATAAGTACGACGATCGTAATACTAAGATGCATTTCTAGAGTATCAATCTATTAGCTAACGAATCTTTTATCTACTAATTAATAGGATATAATATCTTTAAGGCTAAAACGATAGTCGTAGCTAGCTAATTTATACTAGTTAATAGGTATAACTAGACCTATTTCTAGGGGATCCTATTAAATATAGGAGCCTTAATAATTTCTATAGCTAGATATAAGCAAGTTCTTACTCTATAATACTAAGACCTAAGCTATAAGATCACTATAATAACTATAGGATCTAGAATTAGGTTTAATAACGGGAAAGTTACTAACTTAGTAGGGACTATAGAAGTAAATACCCCTATCGGAAAGGTGAAATTCTATATTATTAAGATATAGATACTATTCCTACTATACCTCGCGGATATAGACCGACTCCGGGTATACTATAATAATATCAAGGACGAAATAATCAACTACGATAGTACGACTATTATACTAGTATTAAGAAAATAGAGATACCTATAGTTCTTCCTTAATATAATAGCTAATACTATATATTTTCTTATAGAGACGGAGATAAAGAGACTATACTACTAATTCGGATACCTAGTAATAAATCGACTTTACTAATTACTTAAGAAGGCTATTTACCTAGATATCGATAGATAGGCGCTAGCGAGTATTATAAAGGTTTACTACTAGTATTAAATAAATAGCCCTATATTATGATATTTTAAATTCATATTATATAATAATCGCGAATTCAACTACGAAATCCTAGTTAATATAATATACTTGCTTAGCCGACTAGTCCTCTGCATTATAGACTAGGCGATAGCATTTTAGGGAGTATAGTTTCTCAAATCTATAAATACTAAGGATACTTAGTAGATACTATATTCCCTATAGATCAATACCTACTAAGGACTACTAGATATAGTTATATACGATATAGATATAAACTTCGTATTAACTGAATTCCGTTCCGAGGCTTATATAATAGGGATTATATATAAGCAAGTATCTATAGAGGTATACTAATCTATTAGAAAAGTTAAGAGATATTACTACCCCCTTAAATATGCCTTTAAGGTATTATACTTAGACTTATAAGGTAAGATAAGTAACGATACTATCCTATAGATAATAGTAAAAGCTATTAACGATATTATAGGGCTAGATAGTCTAGTCCCTATACTCCTAGTATTCAGTACCTACTTATGAGTATTATACGATTCACCCCTATTATAATTAATATAGAAATAGGCAGAAGCTATAACTAAGGCTATAAAAGCACTTTATAAAACGATAGCTGAATAATAAGTATGAGATATACTCAATACGAAAGTAGGGCCTATCGTCGATATACTCCTACTATAATACGATATTCGTATATAGAGGAAGAAAGAAGGATAGAAAGGCCTATATAAGGTTATTACTATTAATAGCTATAATATAACCCTAGATATATTAAAGGGCCTAGCTATATTCAGATCGACGGTTATATAATACTACTATAAAGATAAAGAAGAAGATATATAGGCGCAACTATCGTTACTAGAGGTACCGGTACCCTAGATACCTATACTAAATCCTATATAGCTATTATTACTAGAGGTAAAGGATTATATTACTATCGTATATATATTAAAGAAAGAGAAGGATGATTATACCCTAGCTATAAAATTAAGGCAGGATAGCGTAATTACAATACCTAGTACCCCCTTCGAAGAATTAGATAAGGTAGAAATCGATAAGCTAATTAGTAAAAGAGTATTCTAATTCGAGAAATAGTCTCCGATAGGCTATAGCGACTATTATCTATTTAAATCCTATATAGTAAGGGAAGTTAAGTATAATGAATATAACGTAGGTAACTTAAAGGGTACTTAGGCTATATACTGAGTTTATATCAGAAGGAGGTTCAAGGTGCTTTATATAATATGCTATCTTTATAATCAAGAGGAGATTACTCCTATCATATGAGAATGATACTTAGATTAATCGCTGAAGAGCTAACTAATACTATCTACTATAAAGGGAGTATCCTATTATATATCTAGCTTCTTTAGCCTAGGATCTATTGGATCTATAAAGATCTAGAAGATCCTGAGTATTGGATCTATTGGATCTATATAGATCTAGAAGATCCAATATATACTAACTATTCCTATCATATAACCTTAGTAGGTTCCGTTATATCTTAGGTACTATACCGTATATTGGTTTCCTTTCTTCTTATATACCCCCTAGTACCTTAACCGTAGGTTATAATATTACCCTTCTCCTCTTATAATCTTCGTCCCGAAGATCTAGGTTATTCCGTAAGTATCCCTTATTATTCCTGATTATCTTATACCTTCCTAATCCGTTATATCGTCTAAAATCAAAAGTTCGTATATTACTAAATCTTCTTCAAGTACTAAGAAGACCTAAGAAAAGCGCGAGCTACTTACTATTATCTTTGCTTATAGTATCGAGATGCCTTCCTATTCCGCCTATGAGTCATAGGGAATCGAATCCTATATAGCTTCGTTAAAGGACTCGTCGAGGTATACTAAATATATTAAGCTAGGCCTTTCCCGTTACGATATATTAGGGCCTACTCCTACTGAGATACGAAATATCGCTAAATAGAAGTAGTATTTAGAGGACGAGATCGAGGAGACTCAATTGAAGCTTATACGCTTGATTACTTAGAAACGAGAGTAGTTAAAGAAGATGAAACGGGCTATCCGTTATAGTCTAGATAGTATAGAGGAATTGGATCGTATAGAAGCCGAGGAGGTATCCTATACTATTACTCTAGTTACTAATAAGGAGTCTTATCCTAATCAGGGTATAGTAGATCTTAGTTCGTCGAATAATATAATTAACTAGGGTAGTATAGATATATCTAGGATTGATTTAGGGCTAGAGTTAGGTATATAGTCGCTATAGACTAATATATAATGGGTATTCTTATTTATACTATCGGATTTTGAGCTTAGTATTTCCGAGGTTATCTTCTAGTTCCTATAAGTTCTCTTCGTTACTATATCCTTTCTATTTGATTAAGTATTCCGTAGTACTACTATATTATCGTAAGTCGAGGATTATTTCGACTTCGTATTCTTATTCATTATAATCTAGCTTAATATCTTTATCTAATCTTATATTAGCTAGTACTAGTTCGAGAAGTGAAATATAAAAAACGGGGTATATCCTTATTCCTAGAGGTAAATCGAGTTTATATATAATATCGGAGAGTTTTTCTATAATCTAGAATACTCCGAGTTTTTTGAAGTTAAGTTTTTCACTAGGTCGTTTTATCGAGATATTTTTATATAGTAAATATACCTTATCTCCCTTCTTAAAGGTTAGTCCCTTCAACCTCTTAGGATTATAGTATTTCTCTATTCGTTTACGGATGAAACCGAGTTCTTATCGGATTTCGTTCTATAAGTAGTAGATTTCTTTAGTTCTTTTACTTACTTCGATATTATCTATCCCTATTATAGGTTATCAGTATATTTCTAGGTCTCGTATATAGAGGGCCTTGAAAGGTGATATTCCTATTATCGAGGTATCTATACTATTATAGGTATACTGAGCTAGTAGTAGAAGTTTAACCTAATTATTCTATTTATAGTTGATATAGCTCCTTAAATATTATTCGATAACCTAGTTAAGTTATTCTATTTATCCGTTTATTTATAGGTAATAAGCTATTGATATTTTCTATTTGATTCCGAGTTTTTATAGGAATACTATTTAAAACTTAGAAGTAAATATCGTTCCTCTATCTATTACTAATTCTTCGGGTACTCCTTACTAGCTTACGATATTCCGTAAGAATATATATATAAGTTCTTCTACTATAGAGGACTCCTTATATAGTATAAAGTAGGTATATTTTAAGAATCGATCTATAATAGTTAGAATACTATCGTATAGTACTTCTATTATTGGTTCCTTAGACTTAGGTAATTTGATTATAAAGTCTAAGCTGATTAAGGTCTATAGTCCGCTTATTATAGGGAGTAGTCTTAGTTCTCTATAAGGTTTATACTATAAGGTTTTGCTTTTATTATAGATATCGTAATTCTTGATAATCTAGGTTATATCTTATCGTATCCTAGGGAATTCGTAGTATCGTCTAACTCTTTTTATAGTTACTATGATTCCTTAATATCTATAGGCTAGTGCCTTATATATTCGTTGAATGAGTTCTTTTCGTAATTCTATAGGTATATAGAGCTTGCCTTATTATAGGAGAAGTCCGTCTTCTTCCTATAGTTGCTCTTTTTCTTCTTTGCTCATCCCTTATTAGGCTTACTAAAGTTTCTCTTTCTAATTATCGTTGAGTATAAATTAATAGGTTACTGAAACTTATCGTAGTTCTTATATGATATTTCTATCTAAATCCTATTTTAGGATATTCTAGGTTTCCGGGGGAATTTCCTACTAGTAGTCTAGTCGTTTACTAAGCGTATCTACTCTACTATTTTCCGATCCCTTTCGGTAGTAGATCTTGAAATCGAACTAGGAGAGGTATTCTACCTATCTAACCTATCGTTTATTGAGTACCTTAGTAATCGTGAAACCGATAAGGTTCTTATAATCTAAGTAGACTTTGATCTAGTATTTTGCTCCGATTAGATAGGATTCCTATTCCTTAAATAACTCGATAACTACTATTAATTCCTTATCGTGGATTTAGTAGTTGAGTTCTAGTCTATTGAATTTCCTTGATATATAGGTAACTGGGTATAGCTTATCGTTTTCGTCTCTTTACCTGAGTTATCCGCCTATTATATAGTCGGATATATCGGTCTCTATTTCGAATAGTTTATTAGGGTCTACTTCCTTAAGTACTAGTTCTAAGATAACGATTTCTTTGATTTTATCGAATACCTCTTATATTTCTATAATCTAATTGAATAGTATATCTTTTCGTATTAGGTATATTAGGGGGGTTATATATTTTCCGAAGTTTTTAATAAACTATCTATAGAAGTTTATAAATCCGAGGAAGGCTCATACTTCCTTAAGGTTCGTTAGTATCGGCTAGTCTTTAACTACTATAATCTTTTCTTTCTATATTCAGATCTCGCCTAATATGATCGTATATCCGAGGAAATTAACTTCCTACTTATGAAACTAGTACTTTATTAGTTCTACTAATAGGTTTCTATCCTAAAGTATCTATAGTATCTAATATATATACTTCTTATAATCGTCTAGGTTCTTAGAGTAGATTAGGATATTATCTAGGTAAGTAATTACCGAGATATCTAGATATTCTCTTAAGACGTTATTGATCATAGCTTGGAATAATATAGGTATATTAGTCAATCCAAATAATATAACTATATTCTTATATAGTCTATATCTTATAGTAAATATAGTTTTCTATTCGTCTCCTTCCTTAATACGAATTAGATTATAAGCTCCTTTGAGATCAAGTATAGTAAAGTACTTAGCTCCGTAGAGTCTATCGTATAGTTCTCGGATGAGTAGTAGTAGATACCGGTTTTTAATAGTAATTTCGTTGAGTTATCGGTAGTCGATATAGAGTCGTAACTTTCCGTTCTTCTTTAGTATAAATAGAATCGGGTATCCTACTAGTAATATCGAGGGTCTGATATATCCCTTTTTAAGGTTCTCGTCTAGATACTCCCTAAGTACCTTGAGTTAGATTTCATTTAATCTATAAATCCTATAGAACTTTAATATAGTTCCTTCTTTCAGTAGAATCTCATAGTTAAATTAACTATACTCTAGAAGTCTAGTATCTAGTATTCCTATAAATAACTTCTAATACTTCCTATATTCCTTTAGGATATTCTCTAAAGGGTCTTTTCCTTCCTCTCTTACTTTTACGAGGTAGTTCATAAACCTTCGTATATATAATCGGATTAGCTTTTAGAGTACTCTCTCGTTTCTTCGTTTTTCTTATCATTTGATATTTATCCTTTTCATCATTACTACTATCCTTTTTATAACCTCGTTCTCGTATCGTACCTTCGTAGCTTCTTAGTATTTTTCGATATACTAGATTGCTTCCTGAATCCTAATAAGCTGAGCTATCCGTAGCCTACTATTCATCGTTTCTTTAGTAGTTTTCGTTCTATCTTCAATTTTCATTATTTAATCATACTAATATATATACGAGTCCTTTATAACTTCCGTATTGACTATATCCTTCCTTATTTCTATAGCTAACCCTACCGTTCTAAGGGTATCGTTAGCCTCGTATAAATACTCGTGACTAGAGCTACCTTTAGTAATTGAGTCCTATTTCTCTTCTACTATCTTGATTATCCTCTTCAGGGGATTATCTCTCTATTGAAGCTAGCTAGTAGTCTAATCAATATCGGGGTTATTTTCTCATAGCTATAGTATTCTAAGGATAACCTAATATCCTAGTATATCAAAAATATTAAAGTATAATTTCTTTATTCGGCTTATAATCTTAGTTAGAAGGTGATTAGTCTCCCTATAGATAGTACCGTTATTATACTCGACTAGATTTACTGAGATCGTTCCTAGGGTATAGGATTGACTTTTATAGTACTATAGTATTCGTTTTTCATTTACTAAATCGGGTGAAATGAAGTTTCCTTATATACTACTATCGACGAGCATATATATACGAGTTATTCTAATGAGAATTTCCAATTCGAGGTAGGTATTGATATCCGTCTTTATAGTATAGAGGAACTATACTAGGTTCTTATTATTTAGTTATTCCGCTCCTAATAGCTACTATTATTTTTTAGCTATTCTTCTAAGACGGTTACGAGGCTATAGGTAATTCGTTCCTATACTATAGGCTTCTTGCCTTTATTTCTTTATTCGTTCTATAGTTATTCCGGGTACTATATAAAGGTATTCTATATCTCTAGGTTGAAATAGGTCCTATATTATACTCTTTTACGATACTTTCGCTCTACTTCTCGTATATCCTTCTATACCTATCGGTACTAAGCGGTAACCTTCTCTTATCTATAGATACGGTATTAGCTCGAGGGATACTCGTATAGTATTCCGTAGCTAGTAAAGTATTGCTATAGGTAGCCGTCGAAGTCGTAGGTAAATATAGTATATTGGTCTAGGCTAAGTTCTTCGTCCTTATAGAACTATAGTCTAAAATAGTCGGGAGAGTAGTATTAGTCTACCTCCTAGTTCTAGTATCTTCATAGGAAGAACTTATTATAAACTTTCTCCTAGAAATAAATCTTATATTCATCGAATATATAGGAGATCTAAGTAATATTTTATCTATATTATTCGTGCCCTAGGGATAGATATATATATTCTATAGGGTATAGGATCTTATATCTATTGACTTCTATAAACCTATACTAAGGAATTCTATAGACCGTAAACTGATATTCCGAGCCGTTATAAGGGAGTATATATATAGTTAATCCGAGGTAGTAAGTAGGATCGGGTATATATACTATAAGGGGTTGAGCGATAGCTTCGTTAATCTATTGCCTAAGGATCACTTAACTTCCCGGGTCTAGTATATAGCTTATAGAGGCCTTTTCCTCCTAGTCGTCGTTATACTAGCTATCGGTTAGCTCTCGTAAATCGTCCTCTATCGTATCTCCGGTCTTAGAGGTAGTAAGGGTAATAGTTAGGGTTTCTTCCCTAGGCCTTAGTTCGAGGTAGCCTTCTATTATAGCTTAGTCGATTTCTTTATAGGTAGCGATATATCTAGCTATTCCGATAGTTTATACTACGATATTAGTTTTCTTACCTAAGGGAACTAGCTACTAGGCCTTCTTAGCGCTATAGTATTCTCATATTAGATATCCTAGTTTTCCGTAATTAAAATACTTATAGGTTTCTTTCTAGGCTACTCTAAGCTCTATTAGTCCTATATACGTTCTATAGGATATAGGCTTATAACTTCTCTTCTAGCCCTAATTACTCCTATTCCTATTAGAATATCCTAAGTTACTATAGTCTCCTTTCTTCTCTAAACGCCTTTCAAATAATCGATTATCGATTCGTACTACTATTTGCATATATTATATGAAGAAGTCGGGACGGTCCTATAGATTAAGCTCGTTTTTGATATTATCCTTAAGTCCTTCGTAGAATCATACTATAAGCAGCTTATCTTCCTATTCTAGGTAGGAGGCGATTTACTAGAAGCTCGCTAGGTAGTCTATAATAGATTTAGTCTATCTAAGGGTACTCAGTTTTCTTTCTATATATTGTTCGAGATTAGGATCTCCGAAGGCTCCTTTGAGTACCGTTTCGAAATTAGCGTATTTATAGAAGATTTTAATAGTCCTAAGTTTTCTTTCTTCTAGGGTATTATAGTTATTGATATAGTCCCGAAAGATAGGTTCGAACTAGGTAAGTATATATCCTTAGAGTCTATTACTAATTACTAGAACTCTCTTTTCCTAGGTATCGAATTCCTTAGCTAAGTAGATAAGGTATATACGACTAAGGGTAAGGAATCCTATTAGGGTTCTATATTAACTAGTGAAGTATAGTAGCTTATCGACTTTAAAATAGTAGTTATTATTATTATTAGGCTCTATAGGTAGATTAGTCGTTAGTAGTTTAGTAACTAGTAGGTCTTCTAAGATAGTATTAGTAATTATATTATCGTTCTGAGTAGAAGCTATACTGATATCTGAATCTTCCTCGTTACTAAGGACTTCGTAGATATTTTGAGTATAGTAGAATTCCTATCTAGATTCTTTAATATCTACCTCGAATGAATTATCTGAATTTATAAGCGTTAGTTAGGGACTTGAGCTTATAAAGTACTGAGATATTATATAAGGGTCGTATATCGAACCTTCTTGAATAAGAGCGATCAAAATATAATAAATATAATATAGGTAACTTAAAGGGTACTTGGGCTATATACTGAGTTTATATTAGAAGGAGGTTCAAGGTGCTTTATATAATATGCTATCTTTATGATTAAGAGGAGATTACTCCTATCATATGAGAATAATACTTAAATTAATCGCTAAAGAGCTAACTAATACTATCTACTATAAAGGGAGTATCCTATTATATATCTAGCTTCTTTAGCCTAGGATCTATTGGATCTATAAAGATCTAGAAGATCTTGAGTATTGGATCTATTGGATCTATATAGATCTAGAAGATCCAATATATACTAACTATTCCTATCATATGACCTTAGTGGGTTCTATTATATCTCAGGTACTATACCGTATATTGGTTTCCTTTCTTCTTATATACCCCCTAGTACCTTGACCGTGGGTCATGATATTAAGGGTAAGATAACTAAGCTATATGAAAAGTCCCGGCTAATTATATAGGGTTATAACGATGAAAATAAGGATTCTATACTAATTCAAAGCCCGATAATCCAATATATAAGCTAAAGGACGATTATTATAATAGCCCTAGTATTGATCTAGGATAAGGGCATATTACTTATACTATATAATATTACTTAAGCTTATCTATAATCTAAGTTAAAGCTATAGTATACGATCCTCGCGGAACTCCTAAAGGAACTTAAGGATAGATACCTATATATTATTATTATTAGGGTCATTAAACCTCTATATAGTATCGCTAAGGCTAGTATCTATTAGTTTGATACCTATTAGAAGTATTACTATTAAAAACTCGATATAGAGTACTCGATATACGACCCCTATCTACTCATTACGAAGCCTATAAAGCCCTTCGGAATTATAGGTATATAAATAGACGATACCCTACTACTAGCTATATAAGATTTCCAAGATAGAGAAGAAGAGGAACTATATATAGTAGGGCTATAGGTAAAGCCGAAAATACTACTTTCGGAGGGATAGTATATAGATTATAACGGTACCTATATAGTAATAGACGATATTAGATCTATTATAATTCGTTAGAAAGGATAGGTAGATAAACTCGCTACTATCGATATAATTACTATCGATAGTCCCTAGTAGTACCTAGAATAGAGAGCCCGAGGTATATATATAGCTTCTATTTACTAACTAGAAGTATCTTATAATCTTTCTATAGTAATATAGGTATAAGACCTAAAGGAAGAAAACTATAAGTACCTTAATATACGATTATTATAGCAAATAGATAACGCTTAATAAGGCATTAGATATATGCCCCTAGACTTCCCTATAGTTAAACTCTTTATCTTTATAGATAGGTTATTTATAAATAATTAGGACTTAATATCCTAGCTTAGTTATATCGTTATACTAGTAAACGAGACTTATATATAAGACTGAGAGTTTAAGCTAATAGGTAATATCCTCTACTAATCGTCTATAAAGTATAAATGAGTTATTCGAAGTATACTTATAAGCGAAGTATATAATATAATCAATAGTATAGATATTAGTATTTCCCTAGTAATAACGATTAAAATAGTTATAAGACGACTATCGTTACTAGATATACCCCTAGTCGTTTATATAGATTCCTATAGCTTATATAAATACTTAGTTAAACTTAGGATAATACGAGAGAAACGCCTTATAATTGATATTATATTACTATAATAATTATATAAGGCGAGGGAGATCGTAGAGGTAAGGTAGATCGATAGGAAAGATAACCTAGCAGATACTATAATAAAGGCGAAGCTAAACTCTATACTATAAAGGCTGATTAATGATAATGAGCTTCGTATATATATAGACGGGTCGGTAGAAAGGCCTATAGTAGAAGGACCTTTAGTAGAAGGAACTGAAAAGACTTCCTTATAGGGAAGTAATATAACTAGTATTCCCTCGTTTCCCTTTTCTTTCGCTTACCTCGCTATTACTAACTCCTTATTCTACCTCCTACTTTCTTTTACCTCCTACCTTTCCTTCTAAATAAACCTCGTAATATATACCCCTAATTAATCCGACGATCGTATTCTTCCTATAGCTTACTATTCTTAACTATAATGCTTACTGAAATTATTTTATAATACCCGAAATCGTTTTATAATATGCTATCGTCTATTTCTTAGTACTTTCCTTTCCTTTTTCTACTATATACTTATATAAGCGATACTCGTATAAGATAAACGATAAAGAATATACCTATTATATAGAGAACTTCGACTTCAATATAATACTTATAATAGATATAGCTACTAAAACCGATAGTATCGATACCCCTATAGCTACTATAAAGGACTAAGCCTCTACTACTATAACTACTAATACTAAGGGTACTAATACTATAGATACCGAGGTTATAGATACCGAAGATAATAACGATAATCGTCTACTTAATATCTATAGTAACCTAATAGATAACGAGGAGAAAGACTAGGCCTAAGCTTATTAAGATACTATAGCGAAAGTTATATAGGATAAAGTAAAAGCGAATAATAAGATAGAGACGAAGCAAGGTTCTCGATATATTATCGACCTCGAAGGCCTTAAAGCTAAAGCTATAGCTTAGGTTAAGATACTCTTCCTCTATAATAATACTAGAATAACGGTACTAACTATTATTAATAATATTACCTATTAGGATTAGTAATTTTTATCTTATATAATAGTTAGAAGAATATAGAAAGATATCGAGAAGATAATATTTAATAAAGTATTTATAGGAGCTATAGTAATAGATAATAACCCCTATATCGATAACTACTACCTTAAGTATAGAATTATTATGATCTCTATAATAATCGACCCTAATAGTATCTCGATTCCCTATATCTTCTATAGCTATTATAGTAGTAACCCTAAGAAGTCTAAGAAATAGGTTAATCTATTAACCTAGATCTAAGCCCTTTTATATTAGATAAGTAACTAGTATATACGATCTCTATATATTAAGGAACTAATAAGGCTATATAAGAGGCCTAGTATAGCTACCGGTATAGCTACTATTACTAATAAAACTATATCTAAAAAGCAAAATAAACCTACCCTACTACCTATTCTCGAGAAGCATACCTAGAAACGTATTTATAAGAATGAACCTACCCTTAGATCGCCCCCTACTTATATATCTATATAATGAATATAATATAGGTGACTTAAAGGGTACTTAGGCTATATACTAGGTTTATATTAGAAGGAGGTTTAAGGTGCTTATATAATATACTATCTTTATGATTAAGAGGAGATTACTCCTATCATATGAGAATGATACTTAGATTGATCGCTAAAGAGCTAACTAATACTATCTACTATAAAGGGAGTATCCTATTATATATCTAGCTCTTTAGCCTAGGATCTATTAGATCTATAAAGATCTAGAAGATCCTAAGTATTAGATCTATTGGATCTATATAGATCTAGAAGATCTAATATATACTGACTATTCCTATTATATAACCTTAATAGGTTCCGTTATATCTTATATACTATACCGTATATTAGTTTCCTTTCTTCTTATATGCCCCCTAGTACCTTAACCGTAGGTTATAATATTACCCTCCTCCTCTTATAATCTTCGTCTCGAAGATCTAGTTTATTCTATAAGTACCCCTTATCATTCCTGATTATCTTATACCTTCCTGATCCGTTATATCGTCTAAAGTCAAAAGTTCGCGTATTGCTAAATCTTCTTTAAGTACTAAGAAGACCTAAGAAAAGCGCGAGCTACTTATTATTATCCTTACTTATAGTATTAAGATGCCTTCCTATTCCGCCTATGAGTTATAGGGAATCGAATCCTATATAGCCTTATCGAAAGATTCATCGAGGTATACCGAATATATCAAGCTAGGCCTTTCCCGTTACGATATATTAGGGCCTACTCCTACTGAGATACGAAATATCGCTAAATAGAAGTAGCATCTAGAGGATGAGATCGAGGAGACTCAATTAAAGCTTATA
Organism: Cytospora leucostoma; assembly: GCA_003795295.1. Lineage (NCBI taxonomy): Eukaryota > Fungi > Ascomycota > Sordariomycetes > Diaporthales > Cytosporaceae > Cytospora > Cytospora leucostoma. The sequence continues at coordinate 112,592 of LKEB01000044.1, read as the reverse complement.
CGCTTGATTACTCAGAAACGAGAGTAGTTAAAGAAGATGAAACGGGCTATCCGTTATAATCTAGATAATATAGAGGAATTGGATCGTATAGAAGCCAAGGAGGCATCCTATACTATTACTCTAATTATTAATAAGGAGCCTTATCCTAATTAGGGTATAGTAGATCTTAGTTCGTCGAATAATATAATTGACTAAGGTAGTATAGATATATCTAGAATTGACTTAGGGCTAGAGTTAGGTATATAGTCGCTATAGGCTAGTATATAATAGGTATTCTTACTTATACTATCGGATCTTAAGCTTAGTATTTCCGAGGTTATTTTCTAGTTCCTATGAGTTCTCTTTATTACCGTATCCTTTCTATTTGATTAAGTATTCCGTAATACTACTATATTATCGTAAGTCGAGGATTATTTCGACTTCGTATTCTTATTCGTTATAATCTAGCTTAATATCTTTATCCAATCTTATATTAGCTAGTACTAGTTCGAGAAGTAAAATATGAAAAATAGGGTATATCCTTATTCCTAGAGGTAAATCGAGTTTATATATAACGTTAGAGAGTTTTTCTATAATCTAGAATGCTCCGAGTTTCTTAAAGTTAAGTTTTTCACTAGGTCGTTTTATCGAGATATTTTTATATAGTAAATATACCTTATCTCCCCTCTTAAAGGTTAGTCCCTTCAACCTCTTAGGATTATAGTATTTCTCTATTCGTTCGTAGATGAAACCGAGTTCCTACCGGATTTCGTTCTATAGGTAGTAGATTTCTTCGGTTCTTTTACTTGCTTCGATATTATCCGTCCCTATTATAGGATACCGGTATATTTCTAGGTCTCATATATAGAGAGCCTTAAAAGGTAATATTCCTATTATCGAGGT
>LKEB01000044.1:62454-97317 GCA_003795295.1 Cytospora leucostoma | reverse complement strand
GTACGAGCCTTCCTCGGGTTTATAAACTTCTATAGATAGTTTATCAAAGACTTCGGAAAGCATATAATACCCCTAATATACCTGATACGAAAAGACGTACCATTCGATTAGACTACGGAAATATAAGAAGCATTCGATAAAATCAAGGAAATCGTTATCTCAGAACCAGTACTCAAAGAAGCAGACCCTAGTAAACCATTCGAAATGGAAACCGATATATCCGACTACGCAATAGGCGGACAACTCGGGCAAAGAGATGAAAATAGTAAGCTATACCTAGTTGCCTATATATCAAGGAAGTTCAATGGACTAGAACTCAACTACCAAATCCACGATAAAGAACTAATAGCAGTCATCGAATCATTCAAGGAATGGGAATCCTACCTAATCGGAGCAAAATACTAGATCAAAGTCTACTCAGATCATAAGAACCTCGTCGGTTTCACGACTACTAAGGTACTCAATAAGCGATAGGTCAGATAGGCAGAATATCTCTCCTAGTTCGACTTCAAGATCTACTACCGAAAAGGATCGGAAAATAGCAGAGCAGACGTACTCAGTAGAAGACCAGACTATTAATAGGAAATTCCTCCGGAAACCTAGAATATCCTAAAATGGGATTCAGATGGAAATATTATATAGGAACCACGATAAGTTTCAGCAACCTACTAATTTGCACTCAACGACAATTGGAAAGAGAAACTTCAGCAAGCCCAATAAGGGATGAGCAAAGAAGAAAAAGAGCAACTATAGGAAGAAGACGGACTTCTCCTATAATAAGGCAAGCTCTATATACCTACGGAATTGCGAAAAGAACTCATTCAATAAATATATGAGGCACCGGCCTATAGATACCAAGGAATCATAGCAACTATGAAAAGAGTTAGATGATACTACGAATTCCCTAGGATACGATAAGATATGACCTAGGTTATCAAGAATTGCGATATCTATAATAAAAGCAAAACCTCACGGCATAAACCCTATAGAGAACTAAGACCACTCCCCGTAGCAAGCGGACCATGGACCTTAGTCAGCTTGGACTTTATAGTCAAACTACCTAAGTCCAAGGAACCAATAATAGAAGTACTATACGATAGCATTCTGACCATTATAGATCGATTCTCAAAATACGCTTACTTTATACCATATAAGGAGTCCTCTATAGTAGAAGAACTTATATACGCGTTCTTACGGAATATCGCAAGCTAGCAAGGAGTACCCGAAGAATTGGTAATAGATAGAGGAACGATATTCACCTCTAAGTTTTGGATAGCATTCCTATAGAGACTCGGAATCAAGCAGAAAATATCAATGGCTTATCACCCATAAATAGACGGATAGATAGAACGACTCAACTAAGTCATCGAATAATACTTAAGGAGCTATATTAACTATAAATAGAATAATTAGGTTGAACTTCTACTACTAGCTCAGTATACCTATAATAGTATAGATACCTTAATAATAGGAATATCACCTTTCAAGGCTCTCTATATATGAGACCCAGAAATATACTGATATCCCATAGTAGGGACGGATAATATCGAAGCAAGTAAAAGAACCGAAGAAATCCACCGCCTATAGAACGAAATCCGGTAGGAACTCGGTTTCATCCGCGAACGAATGAAGAACTACTATAATCCCAAGAGGTTAAAGGGACTAACCTTTGAGAGGGGAGATAAGGTATATTTACTATACAAAAATATCTCGATAAAACGACCCAGTAAAAAACTTGACTTCAAGAAACTCAGAGCATTCTAGATTATAGAAAAACTCTCCGACGTTATATATAAACTCGATTTACCTCTAGGAACGAGGATATACCCCGTTTTTCATATTTCACTTCTCGAACTAGCACCAACTAACGTAAGATTGGATAAAAACGTTGAGCTAGATTATAACGAATAAGAATACGAAGTCGAAATAATCCTCGACTCACGATAATATAGTAGTACTATAGAATACTTGATCAAATAGAAAGGATATAGTAACGAAGAAAACTCATAGGAACCAGAAGATAACCTCGGAAATACTAAGCTCAAGATCCGATAATATAAGCAAGAATACCTATCACGTACTAGTCCGTAGCGACTATGCACCTAACTCTAGCCCTAAGTCAATTCCAGATATATCCATACTACCCTAGTCAATCATATTATTCGACGAACCAAGATCCACTATACCCTGATTAGGATAAGGCTCCTCACCAGCAACTAGAGTAATAGTACGGGATGCCTCCTCGGCTTCTATACGATCCAATTCCTCTATACTATCTAGACTACGACGGATAGCCCGTTTCATCTTCTTTGACCACTCCCGTTTCTGAGTAATCAGGCGCGCAAGCTTTAATTGCGTCTCCTCGATCTCGTCCTCTAGACGCTGCTTCTATTTAGCGATATTTCGTATCTCGGTAGGAGTAGGCCCCAATATATCGTAACGGGAAAGGCCTAGCTTGACGCATTCGGTATACCTCGACGAGTCTTTTGACGAGGCTATATAGGATTCGATTCCCCGTGACTCATAGGCGAAATAGGAAGGCATCTCGATGCTATAAGTAAGGATAATAGCAAGTAGCTCGCGCTTTTCTTGGGTCTTCTTAGTGCTTGAAGAAGATTTAGTAATACGCGAACTTTTGACTTTGGACGATATAACGGATTAGGAAGGCATGAGATAATCAGGAATGATAAGGGGTACTTATAGAATAAACTAGATCTTCGGGATAAAGATTATGAGAAGAGGAGGGTAATATTATAACCCATAGTCAAGGTACTAGGGGGTACGTAAGAAGAAAGGAAACCAATATACGGCATAGTATATGAGATATAACGGGACCCCCTAAGGTCACGTGATAGGAATAGTCAGTATATATTGGATCTTCTGGATCTATATAGATCCAATAGATCCAATACTCAGGATCTTCTAGATCTTCATAGATCCAATAGATCCTAGGCTGAAGAGCTAGATATATAATAGGATACTCCCTTCACAATAGATAGCATCAGTTAGCTCTTCAGCGATCAATCTAAGTATCATTCTCATATAATAAGAGTAATCTCCTCTTGATCATAAAGATAGCACATTGCATAAAGCACCTTGAACCTCCTTCTGATATAAACCTAGTATATAGCCTAAGTACCCTTTAAGTCACCCACGTTGTATTCATTATATATATATAGGGATACTATAATAGCGATAGATAACGTTCTTAAAGCTATAAATAAGGTTAATAACCCCGATAATAAGGAGGACCTTAGGTCTTTAGAATAAGCTCGAGTAGTATAGGATAACTAGTACTTCGCTACCTATACTATATAGCTATTTACCCTTAATAACTATGAATAATAATCTCTAGGAAGTAGATTAATACCGATGATTTTATAATCGACTCAGGAGCTTCTAATTTCCTCTTTAATAATCTTAAATAATTCAATAATATAGAGATCTTAGCTATATCTAATAGCTTCTACTTAGCTAATAGTAAGTATATATAAATTACTATAGGAGGTAATATTTCCCTATAACTTTAATACTTAAACGGTTCTAAGGCTATCCTTAACCTTAGATAGGCTAAATATTCTCCTTCTAATCCCTATAATTTAATTTTAAGTAGTAGACTTTAAGAGTATAGTATCGTCTTAAATAGCTACTTAGATCATTATATACTTAAGGGAACCTTATATAAGGTTATTAAGATTAATTAGATATAGAACGTCTCTATCTTTTAAGCTATTATTATCCCTAACTCTATTCCTAAGGATATTATCTTATTCTTAGCTCTAGTTAGTATTAAATATAAGAAGGCCTATAAATACCTAATATATATAAGCGAAACTATTATTAGGGAGGCTTATAAATAAGCTAGTCTTAAGGTTAAGAAGCCTATTAATTATTATAAACCTTACCTTAAGAATAAGGCTATAGATACCTATAGGAAGATACTTAACCTTATGAAATATACTCGCCCTAGTTAGCTTATTCAGTTCGATACTATAGACTTTAGAGAAGCTAGCTACCTAGGTTTCCGATATCTATTATATTTTATCGATAAATTAATAAAGTATTACTAGGTTAGATTTATATAGAAGAAGTCCTAAGCTTTCGATAAGATTATAAAGTTTTATACTTTCTTCGAGCTCTAATCTAGCTATAAACTTCTAGCTTTTAGTTATAATAATAGTACCGAATTTAGCCTATCTACTAATATATTTTAAGACTCTAAACTAAAGTATTAGTTCTAGAGAATATAGGTTTAACTACTCCTTAATATACCTTATTTACTATAGATAAATAGAGGCTCCGAATAGGCTAGAAAGACCCTAGTAACGAAGGTAAGGATAGCTCTTAATACTACCTACTTACCTTATAACCTTTAGCCCTTTATAGTTAATATAGCTTATTATATTACTAATATACCTCCTATAAGGGTTTATAATAGCTTTAAGTCCCTATTCGCTATAATAGTAAAGAAATTAGACCTCGATCCTTCTATTATCCCTAAAATTAAGGATATTTATATTTATAGTAGTAATACCTTCGTCTATTAGAAGAAATACTAATATTAAGGCAAACTAGTACTAATAGCGATTAAGACTAAGTTAATCAGCTATAATAAAGTAAAGGGAAAGATCCTCTAGCTTTAATTACCTAAGGACTATTATATTATTCGAGTAGTAATAATAAAGGTTATCGAGCGAGATTATAGCAAAATCGACCTATTAGACGGCTTAATAGACGTTGATTATATTACTAATATTACTAATCGGTTCTTTAAGGACCTTAAATAGATAGAAGCCGAATTATATATCCCCTTTAATTTTACTCCCTTTCTAAAGTAGAAACCTATTAACTAGGGCTAATATATATAGGAAATCGATAATATACTTAGAGAGGGCTCTTAGATTAAGAAGCAACCTCCTATTAGGATCATTTAATAGCTTACCCTAGAACTAGACCTTTAACCTCTATCAATAATACTATTAACTAGTAAGAAGAATATTCGATTTAAGGCTACCCCTAAGAGGTCTAAGAGGGTAGAAGAAATCATTAATAACTTTAAGGAAGGCATTAACTAAGAAGAGGTAATTATAGAGAAATATCATATCCCTCCTTTATATTTACTAAATAGCCCTCTAGAACTTCCTTAATAGTTATAATAGACTTAAACCTAATAGTAGCTATAATAAAAGCTACTAATACGATCTTCTCGTAACTCGAAGCGCTATCTCGAAGAGTATTTCTACCCAATAGGTCGTAATACTAAAGGCAAGAAAGGCCTAAACTATAAGGGTAAGGGACTAGCTAAATTCCCTAACCTAATTACTTTAGTAATACTAGTACTAAAGGTTCCTTATTAGATATATAAAATGCTATCGGAATTACTATATCTCTTAGCTATAAAGATTAACTATTTGATTAAATTAAAGAGTACTCTAAAGAACTTTAAATAGGCTACTTAATAAGACGATTTCAAGCGATAATAGGTACTAGTATACTATTAATAACTAGCTAAACTAAAGTCGAAGGAAGTATATATACTTGAAAAGCCTTAGTTTAGTAATTAGGTCTTACCTTCTAAATAGATCTTTAATAAGAAACCTAACTTAAATCATCCTTAGAACGAGCCTTTAGCTTATACCTACTTAGTTATCTATAGGAACTATAAGGATAAATAAAACTAGGCTATATAAGACCTATATACTACTATAGTATTATTAGTCTTAGTTAAGTTATTCCTATCGTATATAGCCTATATAGATCTCGAAGTAGAATAATTCGACTTTGAATTAGCCTTCCTAAATACTAAGATTCTAAAGGATATTTATATCTTTATTCGCTAGCCCCTAGGCTTTTATAACGGAATAAGCTACTAATAGCTATTAAAGAGGACCTTATATAGGCTAATGAGGAGCCTATATTAGTAATTCTAGACTATTATACCTTTACTTCTTAGCCTAAGTTTTCGATAATTTAATATCGATATCTACTTATTTAAGAACGATGAACTTAATATCCTCCTCCTTCTATATATAGATAATATACTAATCGCTATAAAGACGAAGGGAGATATTAAGAAGGTAGTAGATTAGATCGATACTATCTATTATCTAAAGCGAATAAGCGAGCTAAAGAGGTTCCTTAGAATTCACCTCTATCGAGACCGAAAAGTATAAACGGTAATAATATCCTAGTAATAGTATACCTTAATGATTATCGAGAAATATAGCTATAATAGCCTTAATGCTACTTAAACCCCTTAGTTATCTAACTTTAAGATACTAAAGAATTAGATACCCGAAGAAGCTAGGAAGAAACTATATTAGAAAAAGATAAGAGCCCTTAACTAGCTCTTGATTAATACCCGATTAGATATTATATATACTATAACCTAATTCTATTAAGCGAATTTAGGCCTAGTAGACGATTATTTAAGACTAATAAAGTATCTATTTCGCTACCTAATAGGAATAATTCATTATTCTATTATAATAGGAGGAAAAGCGCTTTTAAATAGACTTCTTAGCTATTATATAGATACTACTTTTATCGATAATCTTCTTACTAGACGGTCTATAGGAGGATATATAGTCTTTATCGGAAAGGCCCAGCTGGGCAGCTGGGCAGCTGGGCAGTGACTTGCCAGGCGGTTTATTGGCCTTAGGCCACTATCACTAGGGCCCTGTGGCATTTATTTCACATACAGGAACATCCTCCCAGAAACACTGAGCCTTGGAAGCTACCTAGGTAGGTAGGTAGGTACCGCGTGGGTCTCGAATTGGGTACCTACGCAGGCTACTTCCATATAGGTACCTGCCTAGGTAGGTACTGAACGTTAAGTGTAGGCCTGCTGGCCTGTGGCGTGGCTCCCATTATGCAGCAGCAGCTACCTGAACGGCCTGAACGGTCCTAACGACACGCCCAGCCTGTCAGTCAGTTGAGTGGCGGGCCACCTGGGCACCCAGTAAAACGCCCTCCCTCGTGTAGATACTGAGGCAACGAACCTTGTTCGAAACTAAGGGGAGCCGCCCGCTTCAAGGGTTCAGAAATTTCAAGAGCAGAGAGCAGCCCCCCACCAAAAACTTAGCATTCTTGGATTTCAAGGCGCAGAAAGTGCAGAAAGCGTAGTGCTAGGCCCTTGCCCCCTCCCCTCCCCCACCTTTTTTCGATTTCCTGTCTAAACATTTCCTCACCCATCAATCCTCACTCGCTCCCAACCACACACCTCAACCCATCTTCTATCCTCCATCCGTCATCTTCTGTCCTTTGGGTTGTCTTAGTTCCTCACAACCAAAGCCCAGAACCTCAACGCCCCTTCTACCAATCACTTTCTCTTCCACGATACTCAAGGAGTATATACTTCAAGATGTTATCGGCATCCAAGCAGGCACGCTTGGCCAAGAAGGCCGCCGCCGGCAAGGACAAGAAGGGCTCCAAGGGTAAGGGCGAGCCCCAGCTCGACGCACATGGCAACCCCGTCGCGTCCGACGAGCCTGCCACTTCTGCCGACAAGATGGCCGAGGTAGCACGCCTCGCCGACCAGATGGACAAGCACGGCCTGTCTGATCGCGTCACCACTGGTGTCCTGTCCTCCATCGCCTCCAGTCGCGACGTCAAGATCACTTCTACCAGTCTGGTCTTCCACGGCCGCGTCCTCATCACCGACAGCACACTCGAGCTCAACTTCGGTCGCCGGTACGGTCTGTTGGGAGAGAACGGCTGCGGAAAGAGTACCCTGCTCAAGGCCATCGCCGCACGGGAGTACCCCATCCCCGAGCATGTTGACATCTACCTGCTCAACGAGGGTGCACCACCCTCTGAGCTCGGCGCTCTCGAGTGGGTCGTCACAGAGGCCCAGAACGAGATGGCGCGTCTGGAGAACCTCTCCGAGGAGCTTCTCGAGAAGGAGGGCCCTGACAGCCAGGTCTTGATGGACCTTTACGATGTACGCCCATTCCTTCTTACCCCTTTTCTCTTTCTTCCGGACGAGATCAACCATCTTTGCGTTCTTGTCTTGCTGACTAGCGGTGTCTCCTACAGCACATGGACAAGATGGACCCTTCAACCTTCAGCACCCGCGCTTCTCTCATCCTGACGGGTCTGGGCTTCAACAAGCAGACCATCCACAAGAAGACAAAGGACATGTCTGGTGGTTGGAGAATGCGTGTTGCCCTCGCCAAGGCCCTGTTCGTTAAGCCCACCCTCCTGCTTCTCGACGACCCCACCGCCCATTTGGACTTGGAAGCCTGCGTGTGGCTGGAGGAGTACCTCAAGAAGTGGGAGCGCACACTGGTTCTCGTTTCCCACTCCATGGATTTCCTGAACGGTGTCTGTGGAAACATGATCGACATGAGGGACAAGAAGCTCATCTACTACGGTGGTAACTACGACTCGTACACCAAGACTCGTTCCGAGCAGGAGACGAACCAGATGAAGGCATACCAGAAGCAGCAGGACGAGATCGTCCACATCAAGAAGTTCATTGCTAGTGCCGGTACCTATGCCAACCTGGTCAGGCAGGCCAAGTCTCGCCAGAAGATTCTTGACAAGATGGAGGCCGATGGTTTCATCCAGCCCGTCGTGCAGGACAGGGTCTTCACCTTCCGTTTCGCCGATGTCGAGAAGCTGCCCCCTCCCGTCCTGTCCTTCGACGCCGTCACCTTCTCGTACTCGGGTGACTCCAAGGACGACCTGTACCGCAACATCGACCTTGGTTTCGACATGGACTCCCGAACAGCCCTGGTCGGCCCCAATGGTGTGGGCAAGTCCACCCTGCTCCGTCTCATGACCGGGAAGCTCTCCCCCACGGCCGGTAACGTCAGCAGGCATACCCATCTCAAGCTGGGCTTGTACTCCCAGCACTCGGCCGAGCAGCTTGACCTGACCAAGTCCGCGCTCGAGTTCGTCCGCGACAAGTACCCAGACCGCTCCCAGGACTACCAGTACTGGCGCCAGCAGCTTGGCAAGTACGGTCTCTCTGGAGAGTCCCAGACGGCCCTGATCGGCACGCTGTCCGAGGGTCAGAAGAGTCGTATCGTGTTTGCCCTGCTCGCCATTGAGGGCCCCAACATGCTGCTCCTCGACGAGCCTACCAACGGTCTGGATATCCCGACCATCGACAGTCTGGCAGATGCGATCAACGCCTTCACCGGTGGTGTAATTGTCGTCAGTCACGACTTCAGGTAAGCTACAGCTTTGATTCCTCTGAAATTACAAGACATGGACACGTGACTAACAGACCGATCATAGGTTGCTTGACAAGATTGCGAAGCAGATCCTGGTGTGCGAGAACAAGAGTATCCGACCATGGGATGGTTCGATCGGAGACTACAAGAACTACCTGCGCAAGAAGATGCTTGCTGCCGGTGCGGTCTAAGTGTGGACCGGTCATTCGTAAGAAGGGTATCAGAACGATGCGACGCCATCATAACCGGCGGTATAGACGTGTGCGTGTGCATCCCCTCGCGGCCTTGTTAGATAGAATGCTCAAGTATGCATATGAAGAGGCCGAGAGGTTTGGGGTGCACGCCGAGGACATGAAGACATGACGACTGTGAGACAGGAGGACAGGATGATAGGAGGCCAAGTCGCCAGGAGGCCACGAGGCCAGGAGGCCTTCCGCTGCAAGGATAGAAGGCAGCGAAGAGAGGCGGCCCAAAAAGGCCCACCAGTATCGGCGGGTAGGCGTTTTTGTTTTACGGAATAGAAATGTTGAATCAGAGAGAAGTTCCAGTGCCACACGATGTCCTGCTGTGTTCAAACGTTGTCTGCTGGTGGATTGTTGATGGCTGGTTGCTTACATGCCAAGTATAAGTAGGTATGGTCAATATGAAGCTTCTTCAGCAGAGGTACTGTACTTGAAGACAATACGAGATTTGGCTGGTCTAAGACACGGGGTGGTTGACAAGTTGACGACCTCGGGATGCCATAGCCTTGAGTTCTTCTCGGAACCTGGCCTGAAAGACGCTGTAAAGGTAGATCTATTGTAGATGACTATGAGTTTGATCAGATACCTTATAAGAGGACGCCGACGGCGCATTTTAGCTACGTGACCTCTGACAGACTCTCCCAGGATTGTTGGTTACTAAGTAATTATGTACCTACATACCTGAGTACCTAGGTAGGTACGTAGGTAGGTATACCTGGGCAGCTCAGAGGGACCCGTGGACCAGCACAGGCTGCCTAAGCCCTGGGAGCACTTCCAACCTTGGAAGGCTGAATCGCCATGTCCCACAAGCCCACGTCCCACATGTGCCGGCCCCCCGGGTTTCCCATTGATCCAAAACGTTCTAGGCGCCGGGGCACGACTTTAAGCCATGCCCGTGCTCTCTGCTCTCGGGCCTACTCTTCCCAGTCCCCAGAAGGCTGCCGTGGGCGGTACTGATAGGTAGTAGACGGTTTACGGGTTGACAGTGTAGACAAGAGTCTAGGAAGATAAATCTCATTCAATCTATCCATCAACCCCGATCCCATCCTATCCTATCCCTTCCCGTCCCATTTCCGTCCCGGACCGGCCAACCCTTTGTAGCCATGCATCCATTACCAACCTGTTCCCATACCCATCCCCATCCTCCAGACCCAAAACCCTGTTCTCCGGATCGCCACCAGCCTCGTCGTTGTCATCAGTGCCCAGCAGCGGTGACAATAATATCACCGCTGTCTGCTGCTGCTGTCTGCTGCTACTGCTAACACCACCGCCCACTGCTCATTGTTGCTGGCCACAGAGTACCCGTGTAATACCCATCCTGCAACAATTAAATATAGATCGTGGACGACCCGCCATCAGTCATATGATTGGCCCTGACCCCATGTGAACTTATCCCCGTGGTGACTTTGGTGACTCTGGTGACTTCAGTAGTCCGGTATCTTTGGCTTCTTCCTTCACCATTGACTTCTAAACCAGGCGCGCCGTCAATCCGGAATCCCGTCCCGCCAGCAAGGCGGCCCTCTGTATTTTTCTGTAGCCGAGCTGTTCTGGTGTGCGTTATTTCGACAGACAGAGAAGTGAGGAGGGAATGAGAGAGCCGAGGAAGAGAGAGGAGAATACGAAGAATGAGAAAATAATTGCCGTGCAACTCCCTGCAACTCCAGATGTCCCTGCACTACCTACTTAGTAGGTTCATCCAAGGGGGCCCCATCGTGATTCACTCGTCCAGCCGTCCATCCGGGCAAGACGGCGAGATCGATTGCGCTAGCCTCGCGAATGTCAGCAACTCAGCCAATCAATCATTCGATCAGTCAATCAATCAATCAATCAAGCAAGCAAGCAAGCAATCAGTTAATCAGGCAGGCTTTCAAACACTCGGCCAGCCAGCCAGCCAGCCAGCCAGTCAGTCAGTCGATCAATCAATCAAACAATCAATCACTGAAACCAGAACAGCCAGCCAGCCAGCAGTCAACCAGTCAAACAGTCATCCACTCATCCACCGGTCCACCAGTCCGCCAGTCCTTCCAAGGACCCCTTCCATCAGGAAAATCCCGACCAACTCGCCTACGCACCGGTCCCCCATCAACTTGAAGACACCGTACGCCCTGCCTATTTACGAACCCTCTAATACCCGCCGCCGATAATCCCTTCCCTGCCTACTTGTCACCAAGCATTGCGGTATTCCCACACCCCCGGCCAAGGTGCGCGAGACGGCAGGCGAGAGACCAGGAACAAGAGACGAGAGACGATTCGTCACGACCACGGCGCATCTCAAAGGCTTGTTCGGTATACTCCGCGATCACGACCAAGACGCCTGTTGCGACTTCCCACAATTAGACCGTGCCTCCGACCCGACGGGTAAATATTCTACGGCACCACGGATGGGTCGTCGCCGGTAGCCAAAGATCAGACAACAGACGAGACATCTCGGGCTGGCTCTCTAGGAACGGGAGCAAGAGGCAAAAAAGAGGCGGGAGAGGAAACAAAGCAGTCCAGGACAAACTCCAGAGGGCGAGATTGTCAAGATGGAGTCAAACTTCCACTCGACGGTGTTGCAGAGACCGCCCAGCCTGCACGACTACGAGGATCAGCAGCGCCAGCGCGAGCGCGAGCGGGAACGGGACAGCGAGCGGCGGCACCGCGACATACTGAATCCGGTCCAGCTGAGCGAAACCACCAATTCAGATCCCGCTTCCGCTTCTGCTGCCGCTTCTGCTTCCGCACCAGCCCAAGCTCCAGTGTCAGTGTCAGTGTCAGTATCGGTCCCGATCCCTCCAGGCTCTTCTCATCCTCATCCAAATCCACATGGACCTGGACCTGGACCAGGAACTGGACAAGGAACCGGAACTGGAACTGGAACTGGAACTGGACAACAACCGCAGCCACGCCACTCGTTCAGCCTGCGATCTCCGACAACACAGACGTCAGACTTCCACGCGCCGACGAACGGGCCTCACTTTCCAATTTCTAGCTCTGCCTCTCCCTCGTCAGCACCCAAAGACGCCAGCGCCATCAGTAGCAACACCAATACCAACACCAACACCAACACCAACACCAATGGCACAGGCACAAGCGCTGGAACAGGCACAGGCACAGGCACCCGATCTCTTCTGCACAATCCCTTTCTGACATCTGGAATCACTGCGCCGCCTTCACTACCGCCGCCACCACCAACCGTAACATCAGCCATTGTACCTCCACCGCGATCGCCTCTCCACGCGCCGCCCGTCTTTTATCCACAAGACATGCGCGATCATCACCAGTCCCCACGCGAGAAGACGGCAGGGAGCTTCTACGACATAACAACCGACACCACAACCACCAACAGCGGGAGGAGACTGAGCGACACGGCGTCGTCCTGGCACAAGACCGCACATATTTCCTCGGCAAAGGTAAGCAAACTCCTGAATGGCGTCAGGAAAATCCTTCTCTATTCTCTCTTTGTTTTTTTCTTGTTTTTTTCACTGTCGGGTGGCGATGCAATCAGTACATGCAAATCCAACGCCTGATCAAAGCTGTCAGCTCGGCATCGTTGGCCCAGAGAATGCTGGTCCAAGTGGCTGCTCATCGCGTCACAAGCCTATCGTCCCAATCATTCAATTCCGCCAACTTCAAAATTCCATACTTCACTCTCCCACCTCCCTCCTTATGGCTGCCGTCGGCACGGTCCACCATTATTTTCTTTATCGACCTACCTAGCAAACATCCCGCACTTTGTCCAGCCATTAGGGATCACGCGTCGGCTAACAAACCTTCCCATCTTGCCTGTCACAGCCTCGCGATTCTTTGACCAGGGATTACGACTATCCCTCACAGCCGCCCGTCGATCACCCCCCTTATTACAACGGCAGTTACACATCACCAGTCGCCGCAGGCTTCCCACCACGAAGTCCCATCTCACATCCTCTTCCTGCCGCCGGGTCCATCAGCCCGCCCAGCCGAGCTCACGCCATGGCTTCGCCAAGCGTGCGTCACTCCATCATCTCTGCTGGCACCGCTTCAAACGGTACTCCGGCGCCACAACACTCGCCATCCGGTGCATCCGTGCTGAAGGCACCTGCTCCTCCCACGAGCGTAAGGATACATCGGCGTGTCCCTTCTATTTTTGGGCCTGCTAACCGCTGTTCCATCACAGACACCCAGCCGCAATGTCATGTCCTTCTCCAACATCCTCTCGAGCGCCGAGCCTGACACTAGGCCGAGGGATCCATCGCCCGTCAGAGATCCTGTAGAGCCCGCTGTGAAGGAGGAGAAGATTGACACTGAGCCCGAGAAGGTCGAGCGCAAGAAGCCTGTCAGGAAGCCCAAGCAGCCGCGTGCCTCGGACATCAGGAATTCCGAGTCCACCACCAAGGGAAGCTCGAGGCGGACTTCGTCCCACAAGGATAAGGAGTTGCTTGCCGTGGCACGCGTTCCTACGAAGCGCGCCGCCAATGGCCAGCCTAAACAAGGGGGTTTCTCCGCAAGCAGGGAGAAGAAGATCAAGGAACTGATGGAACAGATGGAGGTGGACTCTGCTGGAACTGAGGATTTCGACGAGGACGAAGAGCTCGTGGTGTGGCGCCAGCGCTCACAGCGGCGCCAGCGTGCCATGGAAGGCCGCGAGAACAAATACCACGCCTGGCGCAGGGCCAACCTCACCAGGGGCACGGCTCAGCACCTGGCCCTGCACACCGACCTGGGCAAACGCCGCTTCGACGACATGTACTATGATGACGCATTGCAGGAAGTCCGCGAGCAGGAGGTCCAGGCCGAGAAGGAGCGGAAGAAGGACATGCAACGCAAGCGGCGTCGCGAGAAGTCCATGGCCGTCACCATCGAGCAGAAGGAGGCGGCTCTCGCCAAGGCCCAAGCTGCCGAGTTGGCCGGGGACGAAGCAGAGCGACTTAAGCACCTCCGCGAAGCTGAGCGTGCTAACAAGAAGGCCCAGCAGACTCAACTCATCCTGCAAAAGGGTATCAAGGGGCCTGCTCGGAACTTCCCTCCCGTCGAGGTCAATCTCGAAGGTGGGATCATGTCGACGTTCCAGGCTAACGAGGTCGAGCCAGGTAAAGGCAAGGGGAAGGGACGGAGCGGACCTCGCCCCAAGAAGTCCAAGGAGCAGAAGCAGGCCGAAAAGGACAATGCTCTGGCCGCCCAGGCTGCTCTGGACGCTGGTGAGGAGCTGCCCAGCAAGGAGGAGGTGAACAAGATCCGCATCAAGCTCAAGAAGGACAAATCCACGAGAGAGGACTCCGTCAAGGATCTGGACGTTGCCGAACCCGCCGCGCCCAAGGAGAAGGAGAAGGTCATCGAGGAACCCAAGGATCCCCTCGAGAACAAGTTCCAATCCAAGGGCTTCAACCAGATCTACGACCAGATCTGGCGGGACCTCGCTCGGAAAGATGTCAACAAGGTATACCGGCTTGCCAGCGACTCCTGTCAGACCAAGTCGTCCAACCTCAAGAAGACAGCTATCCTCGCCTCGAAGGAGGCCAAGAGGTGGCAGCTTCGCACCAACAAGGGTACCAAGGACCTCCAGGCTCGCGCCAAGCGTGTCATGCGCGACATGATGAGCTTCTGGAAGCGCAACGAGCGTGAGGAACGTGACCTCCGCAAGGCCGCCGAGAAACAGGAGCTCGAGAATGCCCGAAAGCAGGAGGCCGACCGGGAAGCTGCCCGGCAGAAGCGGAAGCTCAATTTCCTCATCTCCCAAACGGAGCTGTACTCCCACTTCATCGGCAAGAAGATCAAGACACATGAGGTCGAGCGCAGCACCGACAATCCCGACATCGCGACCGAGGACTCGGCTCCAGATCCGAACTCCTTGGACGTAGATGACGGCGGCGGTCACTCTACATCACCAACCCAGGTCACCAAGTTCGACAGCCTCACTTTCGAGGAGGAAGACGAGGAGAAGCTGCAGGCCATTGCCAGGGCGAACGCGCAGCACGCTCTCGCCGAGGCACAGCAGAAGGCACGCGATTTCAACAAGGAGGCCGAGCTTGATGAGGAGGGCGAGATGAATTTTCAGAACCCCACGGGTATGGGCGAGGTCGAGATCGAACAGCCCAAGTTGCTCAACGCTCAGCTCAAGGAGTACCAGCTCAAGGGCCTCAACTGGCTGGCAAACCTGTACGACCAAGGTATCAATGGCATCCTCGCCGACGAGATGGGTCTCGGCAAGACCGTGCAGTCTATTTCTGTGATGGCCTACCTTGCAGAGAAGTACGACATATGGGGCCCGTTTCTCGTGGTTGCTCCAGCTTCCACTTTACACAACTGGGAGCAGGAGATCCGGAAGTTCGTGCCCGAGTTCAAGATCCTCCCGTACTGGGGTACCGCAGCAGATCGGAAGACGCTCCGGAAGTTCTGGGATCGCAAGCACAACACATACAAGAGGGATGCCAGCTTCCACGTCATGGTTACCTCCTACCAGCTCGTCGTCTCAGATGTTAGCTACTTCCAGAAGATGAGGTGGCAGTACATGATCCTGGACGAGGCGCAAGCCATCAAGAGCTCCCAGAGTTCCCGGTGGAAGTGCCTGCTGGGATTCCACTGCCGGAACCGTCTCCTGTTGACCGGAACCCCCATCCAGAATAACATGCAGGAGCTTTGGGCCCTTCTGCACTTCATCATGCCGTCACTCTTCGATTCGCATGATGAGTTCAGCGAGTGGTTCTCCAAGGATATCGAGTCTCACGCACAGAGCAACACGAAGCTCAACGAGGATCAGCTCAAGCGTCTGCACATGATCTTGAAGCCCTTCATGCTTCGTCGTGTCAAGAAGCATGTGCAGAAAGAACTTGGCGACAAGATTGAGCTCGATGTCTTCTGCGACCTCACATACCGCCAGCGTGCTTACTACAGCAACTTGCGAAACCAGATCAGCATCATGGACCTCATCGAGAAGGCCACGACCGGGGACGATAGCGATTCCGGCACTCTCATGAACCTGGTCATGCAGTTCCGCAAGGTCTGCAACCACCCGGATCTCTTCGAACGGGCCGATACCACGTCGCCATTCTTCAGTGGGTACTTTGCCGAGACAGCTTCTTTCGTGCGGGAGGGCAACAACATACCCGTTGCGTACTCAACACGGAGCTTGATCGATTATGAGCTGCCCAAGCTGGTCTGGCGGGGAGGTGGCCGGCTATACAAGGCCGGCGACGACAACGAAAGGGCTGGTTTCCGCGATAAGTACTTGAACCACATGTTCAACATCTGGACACCCGACAACATCCGCGAGAGCCTTGGTGGTACTGACAACTTCTCGTGGCTCCGATTTGCCGACACCAGTCCCCAGGAGGTCCTCAAGGCTGGTCAGCAAGATGTCTTTTCACGCGCTGTCGAGTTGGCAGAGCGTAAGGATCGCCTTGCTTACATGAACGTCGCCTATGACGAGCCCGAAGATCAAGACTACACCCCTGCGCATGCCTTGTTCCAGATCAGGCGTCGCAACGACCGCAAGCCCTTGGTAGACATCACCGAGGAGGGTATCCTGAGCAACCTCATGAACGTGTCAAATATGTCGTACGCCGAGTCTGGATTCAGCCGTCTTGAACAAGCCGGCCGACCCAACACGTCGGCGCCACCCATTGATGTGATCTGCAACAGCCGCAGTGCCACCATCGAGCGGGAAGATACTATGTTCAATGTCCCTATACGCAGGGCATTGTATGAGCCGACCCCTGGGGAGAACAAGGCCTTCATCACTCAGAAGGTCCCTCTGGAGAGGATCCCCATGTCCGGGCTTCTACCGCCTCCCGACAACGAGAAGAAGCGGTTCACGAACATTGTGGTCCCATCGATGCGGCGCTTCGTCACGGACTCGGGCAAGCTCGCCAAGCTGGACGAGCTGCTCTTCAAGCTCAAGGAACAGGGCCACCGTGTGCTACTCTATTTCCAGATGACACGCATGATCGATCTGATGGAAGAATACCTGACGTACCGCAATTACAAATTCTGCCGGCTGGATGGGTCCACCAAGCTCGAGGACAGGCGTGACACGGTACATGACTTCCAGACCCGGCCGGAGATCTTCATCTTCCTCCTCTCTACCCGTGCAGGTGGTCTCGGTATCAACCTCACGACGGCCGACACGGTCATCTTCTACGATTCGGACTGGAACCCCACCATCGACTCGCAGGCCATGGACCGTGCTCACCGTCTGGGCCAGACAAAGCAGGTCACGGTCTACCGTCTCATCACCCGCGGTACGATCGAGGAGCGCATCCGCAAGCGTGCCCTTCAGAAGGAAGAGGTACAGCGCGTGGTCATCCAGGGCGGCGGCGCCGGTGCCGGTGTCGACTTCTCAGGTCGTAGGGCGACCGAGAATCGCAACAAGGACATCGCCATGTGGCTGGCTGATGACGACGACGCGGTGGAGAAGATGATTGAGCAGCGCGAGCAGCAGCTGATTGCGAGTGGGGAGCTCGAGAAGAAGAAGAAGGGCAGCAGGAAGAAGAAGGAGGCTGTGTCGCTGGATGACATGTATCATGAAGGTAAGCGCTCCATTACCACCCAGCCTATCCATGATTGGAACGTGCTAACCGCGGCCTCGACGATAGGTGAGGGACATTTCGACGACAACCGGCAGTCCGGAGCAGCAACCCCTCTTGAGGAGGCTCCAACGGGCAGCAAGAAGAAGGGCAAGGGCAGCAAGAAGGCCAAAACTGCCAAGCAGCGTCTCGCTATCGCCGATGGCGAGGTCGACTAAAAAGACGGCCTCGTTGCCCATCTTGGGTGGGGAGTCCAACAGCAAATCACATAGACGTATGGTAATGATACGGGGATTCGGGGCAAGTTTTGTTGAGCATTTTTACGCATGGGCAAAAGGGGAACTGTGATAAGGTGATGGACCGTGACCGTGAGGGACACGATCACGCGTTCCATTTTCTGGTTGTGTTTTTGCACGGGATGGGCTGGCACATGGCTGGCTCAGGAGGAGGCTATGGATATCGCATTTGCAGCCCTGTGATCGAAGGCTGAAGGAAGGGTGGAACCGATCGTGTTTCTAGCTATGAGATAGGACGGCTTTAGGGCAACTTCTAGAAGTGGACGTGCCTTGTGAAGGGGTACATATGTAGACAGTAAAGAAGAAGCCGATCAAGAAGAAACACACGTGCACACACATATGCTACGAGGTGTATCAAGAATGGATCTTAGATGAGGGGCGTAAAAGGAAAAGCACGGATTACATTACCGAGCAGCAGTCCATGCACAGCGCGAGCGTGCGCATACATGCATTGTGACTACTTGGCTTATGCTACCCATGTCTTGATGTTGCAGAGTATGTACGTGGTGCTCTCCGCTCGGTCTGTCTGGTCTGTTCCTCAACGGCCGGTCACATGTAAAGCACACAGCCAGACAGGGCACGACCGGGGACGTCTTCGGCTGGCTACACAGGAGGACCAACACAGGAGGCCTATAGCTCCGGGATGAGTATCAAGTCAATGGTCGCGGTGGACAATGTATTAACATAGTATCATGTGGTTAAGAAGGTTCTCTTCCCGAAGCACGACCTCTTCCATCTCGTAGTGTTTCGCTTGCCAATGGACGTATCTATTAGATCCGTCCAGATTATGCGAACATGCGGGTTGCCTGTGGCTAGATCCTCCTTAGCACACCGGTCAGGTAACCCCCGTTCGCCGCTAATAGGTGGGCCCGCATGTCGACAGCGTCGAACAATCGCTTCGCATAAGGGATTCAGTCCCGGCTGTTTCGCCATATCGGTAGAAGGCAATCGTCAATCCAGACAGGCACTGAGAAACCGTATCACGGGATCCGTGGCCGCCATCGCCAGCCGTCTCAAGAATACCGGCAGGTGCCATGGAATGTGCCGAGTGATGGTGGCCAGCTGATCTCGAGGGGAAGAACTGGGCCCAAGCCTAGATATGCTCTCGGTGAGCCTCAAGTGAGACGAAGAGCGAGATGGACCCCTCCAGCGTCCAGGTGCGCCTGAGCGCTCATCGCTCCTTCATATCTTGTCCACAATGGTATTGTTCCCGGGTGGTTCAGGGCACCTCAACCTCCTGCGAGATCAGGAAAGCTCCATCTTCTCCGTGGCATCCACGGCAGCAGTCGTCTCGGTCTTCTTGGAAGCCTTGGCATCTGCGTCTGCACCCGCGAGGATACATCGTTAGCACACTGCAACCACCACACGAGCGTAGCATGTCATTGCGGCAACCAACCAGCCCACCCGTCCAGACGGTACGTACCCTTCATTTCGACCTCCTTCTGCCTCTCCTCCTCCTCGCGCTTCCTCCTCAGGGCATGGGCCATCTGCTTCTCGAGCTTCCTCTGCTTCTTGCTGCTCAGCGGGGCGTTGGGCCCGCTCGTGGGCAGGAGGCCCGGCCTGGCACCACGCCTCGCATCGGCCTTCGCAACGCGGGTGGGCAGCTTGGCCTCTCTGGTGGCCTTGAGGCCTTGCTTGCGAGATTTGGCGGCGCGGGCCCTCACGCGGTTCTGGGAGGTGACGTTGGGGTTCTTGACCGAGACCATTGTGATTGACTGCTGGGGTTTTTTCTTGGTTTGGAGAGGGTTCGTATTGACTTGGACTGCGAGGTGATCGTGAAAGGTTCTGTAAGGTTCTTTGATGTTGCTGTTGACAGATGGTGGTCTAGATGATTGAGAGTGAGAATGGAGGAAAGAAGGGAAGAGAAGAGTAGGATAGCACACACAACACTAACCGCACCCAATTGATGCCGTTGGTACCGCGGAAACTTTTTGGTGGATCAGATCGATAAGCCGATAATCAATCCTAATCAGTCCTCTTATCGGTCATCGCATTCACCTCCGTTATCACTGTCTCCGTTACCCCCTTATCAGTTGCTACCTAAGGTACTGCGGGGGTACGGGTACCTAGGTACATTATATGCCTACAACACCTAGGTACCTACCTAGGTAGGCGGGTACCTAAGCCGTTATCGCAACCCTTATCGCCGCCGTTGTTGCTAGCGCTAGCGCGAGGGCTAGCTGCACACGAATCGAGGGTTAGGGTGAGGGACGGGGGAGGGGGATTGTCAACCGACGGGAGGGAGGTCCTAATGGGGTCTGCGGCGCCAATGTTCTGGACAAAATATGTTGAGATTAGGATGGGCGATGTTGAAAGAGGGGGCGCAGGGCTCCCTATCGCGCGAGACGCAATATCTGGTTGCCGACAATGATGCGGACGATCCGTATCATCAACATCAACACGAACACGGGACGTGTCACACCCTTGCGCGCGGCGCCTCGTTGTCTCTGATCGAATCTGCCTTGGCCCACCGAGGCCTGACATCAGGTCACCGGGCTCCGGAGTGGCATTGACTGTCACGGGGTCCGGCTAAGGGAAGCGGACTCGTCGGCACCTGACGCGAGTGGACGGTGGTCTGCAGATGTCTCCCCTCTTCCGACCGACTCAGCCTTTCCGGTGGTTGCCTGTCAGATGACACACATGGTAGAAGAGTCATGGATACAGGAGTGGCGGGCGAAGCAAAACGATGTGAAGGCTGACTGAAGGGCGGTAGGGATGATTCTGCCAGTGCATGTGCTAGCTGACGGTGCCGATATATAAGAGAGTTGGATCGACTTCCCCGCCTGCTCTTAAGACTGACGGCCATAAAGACAGTGGACGATGCTGGAGTTGAGCAGCCAGCGCAACGATATGACCAGAACACAAAAACCCAAGAAGGTGACAAACCCGGCCAAGGTTCTTTGGTGGGAGACGTATCAGCTTTGGGATGAAGTACTCTACCAGGTTGGAAAGGCGTACTACAAAGCAAAGCCGCCAGAGAAGCTGCACTCGAGGGCGAGGCCAGGGTCGACACCGATGCTGAGATCGGAACGGAAGAGCCTGGAACACAGAGACCGTGAGGGCAGGGCTACCGAAGCTCGCAACATGCAGCTCGTCCGTCAGCGCTCGTATTCACCGGACAGTTGAAAGCAGCCGATTGACTGAAGAGGCCGATACGAGACACACTACCGTCTTATCTCGCGATAGAGGGTCCGCAGTCTTGATTGGCGACCATTCCATCATTCAAGCAAAGTGGCAGGACAGATCTTCATTATCACCATCAAGATCATCATCATCAACAGTCTCAGTCATAGTCTCAGTCTCAGTCTCAAGTCTCAAGTCTCATCAACGCGCTCTTGATGGGCAGTGACGTGTTGCGTCTTGCCCCAGCCACACCAATCCCCATCAAGGAGATCAGATGGCCGACGATGATATGCCGCACAAGACCGGGATCGACTCCTCCGACTTGTGGGTGCCGCCTGATCCGCCGGTCTGGCAACACGACCAAGGCGGCGTAAGGATCCAGGCCGAGACAAAGTAAAGGCAGGCACCGGACAGGGCTTGCAGCTTCGCAGTTTGGCCGGTTCGAACAATTTGGCCAACAGAGAGAGAGTCTGGACGTCTGGACGACTCGAAGAAAAGGGATCGCAGATTGCGCATTGTTCGGTTGCACCCAATATCATCGCAGAATTGGGGGCTCGGGAGATCGTCGTCGGACTGTACGAACCCGTACTGTAGTGTAGCATCTATTGTGGAGGTAATAACGGGGCATATGTTCGATGGCATCTCCGGGCGAGCCTTGGGAGTCTGTGGTGACCAGGATCGAGTGGATGCTTCCTGGTTGATTGCTTCGAGATCCGCATATTCCTGCGTGGAAACATTGATATCGGTAGTTATGCAGCGTTATATCCTATCATGATAGACTGACAGACATTGACATGGGCACCCAAGTCCAGGGTTTGGAAAGGTTTTGATCGAGGGCGGCCCTGTGGTCGGCATGTTTTTTTCTCCCAAGGTCTATTCTACCTACTATGTACTTAGTTCCTAGCATTGTAATTGATTAGTCCGTACGGTGTACTTTCGTAGCAGGCAGATCTCCCATGTAACGGGCTGTACACAGTACGCAGGATATGCACCCACCGCCCAGGCGCCCATGTGCTCCCAAAGAACCTTACGACGTTGGAACCAAGCTTGGAACCTTGGAAACCTTGAGCTTTCCCAGTGCCAGTCTGCCAGTTAGTGTCAGTCCACTGGTGCCAGTGCAAGTCCTACAGTACATAGATTGATCGATCCAATACCCCGATCCCAATCCCCGATCTGTAACCGTATCCGTGACTGTGACTGGAACTGGTACTGGAACTGGAACTGGAACTGGAAACCGTTACAGTTACAGTGCAACCATTATCTGGATCCCGTTTTTCGAGAAAGGGTTAGGCCATATGCGGAATCGTACTACAGAGCTCATAGACGCTGGGACGGCACGGCCGAGGTTCTAAAAGTTCCAAGGTTCTACCTAGGTAGGTAGTGAATTGGAACCATATCGGATTATCTACGGAGGAAGAACTGTACCATGTAGGCACCCCAGCTACCGTAGAATAAGATTGATGGTACGGCAGTCCGGCAGCAACATTAAACTCCAGACTGTCTATGGTGGGCCGATAGACCCTACCTAGGTACCCCGACAGCCTGACTACCTAGGCTGTGCTAGGTAGTACTATAGGGAAATCAGCTTGCAACATTAAATTGCCTGGGTACCACCTGGATATGCTGCATCGCCACACCCACAGTACTGTGTAGATGGGTCCTAACCCAGGTAGGTATGCCGGTACATCTTTTACTTTTACCTTCTTCTCTGTTGGATGCAGATGAACAGTCAGTACTGTACAGTAGCAGGCCTCTTTTGGTGCCGGGATATCTGGACCCCGAGGGATGCCCAGGTGGTTGTAGACTGTCTACCTACCCAGGTACCTAAGTAGGTAGGTAAATGTGAAGGCGTCTCCCAGCCAGTCAATGGCCGTCGACTGGTATTTCGAGCAACCACCAAACCCGCCCCCGGATAGATTGGACCAGGTAAATTAAGAAGGCGCGCGCCCCTGAACATCAAATCCGGAGCATGGACCCACCTGGGCGTTACGTACGCCTACACTGCCCAGGTGCACTGTACGCTCCTGCCCCAAACTGGCTTGACAGCCTGACTGTACTGTACCTACCCAGGTACCCCTGCTATCCACCTACCTAGGTACCTAGGTAGGTACACCAACCAGGCAGGAGGCGCTGGGCTCAGCAGCTTGCTGTAGGCTGTTACTGTGAACTGTGAACTGTGAACTGTGAACTGTGGACTGTGCTGTGGACTGTGCTGGTTGATCTACATGTCGTCCCCTCGTATCGCTAAACCCCCCCTATTTGGCCATCCCGGCCATCAGCATGGATCAATCCCACTTTAATACTTTCCCAACTGGCCCTCTCTCTCTCCCTCCTTCCATCTCCTAATTTCCCGACTTCCTGACTTCTTGACTTCTTGATTCCTTCTCTCCCTCTTCTCTCTCCATTTCAACCCGTCCTATCCCATTCTGCAATTGATCACGGCCCTTTCTTGCCTCTTCAGTTGCCCTTTGGCCTATTCTTCTATCATCTTGTTTGATCTTGATCATTCACCACTCTCGTTGAACTCAGCAGCAATTCCAGTCATCCTTTTGCAATCAAGAGGAAGCTAGGAAAAGCCCATTCCAATTATCTGAAGGTACGTTGAACAGAGAGGGCGTCGTCTCTTATCTTGTCGCGAGTGTTGTGTTGTATCATGTTTTCATCACAAGATCGTGTGTACCATTGGGGGACAACAACACACCCACACCACCTTCCTCGAGCATCTTCACCAAGATCTTCCCACAAGTCCCTTCCAACAAAGGTCCCCAACATCTGGATCCCTTTCAACTCTGGCAATGTCAACAGCAACGAAACGGCAAATGAGACGGGAACGGAAACGGAAACGTCATCGTCTGCAGTCAGAAATACCGAGAGGATGGGGAAAGCCACGGGACTCAGTCGACAGATCTTCACCATCCCCCAGCCAATGCATTTTCCAGCGGGTGGACCAAACAACACAAACCGGTTCCGCAGAAACACCTCATCCCCATAACTTAGTTACCCATTCTCAGAGCCCGCCCACGCGTTGGCTTTGCTCGACCGCGTGTTTAGACGGGATATATTGATTGCCCCCAGACGTACACGAGAACATAGACGGTGGCTGACCAACTCTTATTTTTCCAGACCATCTTTATTCTGAAACATTTGAGATCTTCATCCGTCACTCCCTCGGTACACTCTCGCTTCCACACTCACCATGTACTCGGCCAAGCAACTCGCGGTGGCTGCCGTCGTGGCCGCCTCGGCTGCCTCCGCCAGCTCTGTCGAGCCCATCATCCAGAAGGGCCAGCATTTCTTCTACAAAAACGGCACCCAGTTCTTCATCAAGGGTATCGCCTACCAGCAGGACACCGCCTCGTCCGAGGCTGCCAAGCGAAGCACTGACCTGGACTACATCGACCCCTTGTCTGACAAGACTCTCTGTGAGCGAGATGTTCCTATCTTGGCTGCCGCTGGCACGAACGTTATCCGGACCTACGCCATCGACCCGACCGCCGACCACACCGACTGCATGAACCTGCTCGCGGACGCCGGCATATATGTCATTTCTGACCTGTCATCCCCCGATGAGGCCATTGACCGCTCCGACCCAGAGTGGAACCTCGCGCTCTACGACCGTTACACCAGCGTCGTCGACTCGCTGGCCAAGTTCGACAACGTCATCGGCTTCTTCGCCGGCAACGAGGTCACTAACAACGCCAGCAACACCGATGCCTCTGCTTTCGTCAAGGCCGCCGTCCGTGACATCAAGTCCTACATCAACTCCACCCAGGACCGCTGGATCGGTGTCGGTTACGCCGCCAATGATGACAGCACCATCCGCGACAACATGGCATACTACTTCAACTGCGGTGACGATGCCGAGTCTATTGACTTCTGGGGCTACAACATCTACGAGTGGTGCGGTCAGAGCACCTTCCAGAAGTCTGGTTACAAGTCCGTCGTCGACTTCTTCCAGAACTACTCCATCCCCGTCTTCTTCGCCGAGTACGGTTGCAACACTGTCGCTGGCGGTGCTGGCCGTATCTTTGAGGAGACCACGGAGCTGTACTCTGACGACATGACCCCTGTCATTGCTGGTGGTATCGTCTACATGTACTTCGAGGAGGACAACGACTATGGTAAGCCACCCACCCTCTTCCTGCTCGGCACGAGTGTGCCTGTGACGCGGACGCTAACGGCAATCCAGGTCTGGTCAGCGCTATCAACTCCAAGAGTGTCTCTACCCTCAAGGACTACACCTCGCTGAGCTCCCGTGTCAACGCTGCCACTCCCACCAGCACCGCTCTCGCCTCTTACTCGGCCACCAACACGCCCGCTGCTTGCCCCGTTGTTGGTTCCTCCTGGCAGGCTGCCTCTGCCCTGCCTCCCACGCCTGACTCGGACCTGTGCGACTGCATGTTCGAGTCTCTGGGATGCGTTGCTTCCTCCAGCCTGAACGACACTGCCTACGGTGACATCTTCGGCTACATCTGCGGCCTGGACGACGGTGATCTGTGCGCTGGTATCACCACCAACGCCACCAAGGGTCTCTACGGTGCCTACTCCATGTGCAGCTCCAAGCAGCAGCTGGGCTACGTCCTCGACCAGTACTACCAGTCTCAGAACTCGGACTCGAGCGCCTGTGACTTCGATGGCTCGGCCACCACCCAGAAGTCCAGCACCGACTCGAGCTGCAAGTCCAAGCTCGCCAGCGCCAGCTCCGCCAACGCCGTCAAGGCCACCGCCACGGGGGCTACCAGCTCTTCTACTGCCAGCTCCACCAGCAGCTCCCTGGCCACCCCCATGTCCGTGAAGGCCCTCTTCAGCATTGGTGACCTTGCCGTCGGCGCGTACGTCGTCATGGCCATGGCCGCCGGTGCTGCCATGGTTGCCCTGTAAGGCAGGAAGTGACTACAATTGAGCAAGAGGAGGAAGTCGGTATGTTAGGGAAGAGGATGTGTCCAATTCTGCATTGGGGCGTTGCGATGATATCCGACACCGCCGCACGCGTCAACGTCCTTACCGGTGGCGGTGTCAACATTAGTGGCATTTTATCATGTAGGATATAGAATCTGGCCTTTGCACGGAATTTGATCGTTTTCGTTATCCATTGTTTCACCATGCAATCATGTGCACGGCATTTCAAACTCTGCTCTGTCTGGATAGATATCGAGCTCGACACATACATAGACGGTGCTTCTCGCGGACTGCCAGGTCTCCTCGCTGATACATTGGGGAGGATGGGCCAGACGCCTGAGGAAGTATGCAAATACTACAGTCCTACAGTGTTGAGCCTTTTGATAGACAAAGATTTTCGCAAGAAAACCGCTATATGCTATATGGGTGTTGTCCTGAAATCACCTCCGTGAGTCGGGCCCGAGTTGTGACATCAGCTCATGTAGAAGGGTTATGTGCATACTAGTACCAGGGTGCTTAGGCAGTTTGCAATGTTCCCAGGTTATTGTCTCTGGTCCTTGGGTACTCAGGTGGATATTTGATGCTCCCAGCAGTCGGAGACATAGTGATCCATCGCTAGATGATATGTGGCTACGTCCCATTTCGAATGGCGAAATGAGATTCCAAGGTTTGTTGGCGTGTGTTCCAACTCTGTGTGTTGTCTCTGTGTAAGTGCCAAGTACCCATGCTGCCCTGTAACCGCCCTGTAACCTCCCTGTAACCTCACCCAACATCACGCATTGACGCGACAGTTGCATCATACCTACGTAGGTACCTACATAGTACGTAGTAGCAACCTTGGAAGGGCCGATCTGGCTTCGAGCTGCTGTATTTATCGTGACATTACCCACCATTGCTCAGCGCTCAGTTATTTCTTTTACCCCTCACACTTACACCTGGACGAAAACTCTCCAGAATCCCAACCTCCCAACCTCCCAACCTCCCAACCTCCTCGGTACCGAGAACCACCTGGGCAATCATGGCCGTCTACGACTACGTCACCGGCACAGTGGACTCGGCGCGTCGCCAGGCAAACCGCATCGTGAGCCCGGACGACCGCCAGAAGGTTTACGACAGCGTCAATGCGTTTGCTTCAGACCGGCCTGTGTTCTTCGTACGTACTACCCTCTACCTAGAGCCTCGCAATGAAGCCATCGTCGGTCACTGACACGGTCATGTCCGATAGTCCTTCATCGTCGCCCAGCTCCTCTTCTCCCTTGTCCCCGTCTTCCTCTTCGCCTCGTTCGTCCTCGGTACTTCCGCCCTTGCTCTTTCTGCAGCCGTAGCCTTTGCCCTCTTCTGGATCGGCGTTGCCGGCCTTGTCCTCGGCCTGACACTCTTCGTCACGTTCGGACTCGCCACCCTGGCGTGGCTGTGGCTTGTCGGTACATATGTCACTGGCAACTTCATATACGGCCTGCTTGTAGGCAGTGGGGAGGTCTCGGGTCAAGAACTCAAGGCGAAGGCCCAGGAGAAGTGGTCCTACATCCAGAAGGCGCCAGCTACGAACGGGAATGGACTGGTTGGAGTCAAGCAGGAGGACGGTGGCCCGGACCATCTCGATGAGGAGATACCGAGTGCTTAGGGGATGTCTGGGGATGCAAAGCATGTGTCCGTGGTCTTCGAGAGCCAAATGGAAATATGCAGAGAGGCCAACAAGCTGCCGTATTGGTTTTGACTGCTGCTGAATGGGCTTGGGAGGAGGAGTGTGATACCCGTGGTCATGTTGAGAGGACGGTTATAACTGTTTTACTGGCGAGCACGGGGACGCGACGGCAGATTCCATGGTGGTCGTTCTGATCTCGATCCAAGGCTCCTGGCCCTTCACCGGTTAGCTTCAAATTTGGTATCCTGGGCAGACTTTTGGGTGGTACAGGTATCGCGGACGTTCCTCGGAAGGGCTGCTAAAGCCATGGTAGCAGGATGGACTCCAGCATTGCACGCAACAACGATACCGAGCTTGTGTGGGAAAGAAGAAGGAAGAGAAGGAAAAGGAATAGGCGGTTGTTGCTATCTAGCGCTGGTAATGCCTGTTCGGCCATACATCCACTGCCCTTCCTGTCTTATTCACCGCGTATGGCCCTCCGATGCAGCCTCACGCTTCGGCGGGGTGCTCCTGGTGGAGGGTGCCGGAAAGTCCAAAGCCGCATCCAGCCTTGGTGGCCTCGGGGGATACGTGCATGTGGAGTGCGACGGGGAACAAGGCGACGCGTAAGACTTCGACGATGGCGACCGATGGACATCTGCAGACTCCCTATTGTCGATTCTCGCCTGGGATGGTCGTTCCACTCCTTCCAGTCCAAGAAACGCCGCCGCCTCGTTATCGCTCATTAGTGTATTGCTTCCAGGTTGCTGCACGTCTAGGTGCTCAGGTCCCAGATGTTGTATTCTCTTGCCACTCGGTGTGTATCTGGTCAACGGGGTTCTGTGGGCTCCTACCGCCTGCCTCGCTCGCCAATCCTCGTCCATCCCAGAAAAG
This sequence comes from Cytospora leucostoma, assembly GCA_003795295.1. Classification (NCBI taxonomy): domain Eukaryota; kingdom Fungi; phylum Ascomycota; class Sordariomycetes; order Diaporthales; family Cytosporaceae; genus Cytospora; species Cytospora leucostoma. Next base: position 68,577 of record LKEB01000044.1, on the reverse strand, counting down.
TACATGGCTTTCGGCCCTCTGATTGCCTCGAGGGTGCTCCTTCAGGAATCTGTAGAGTTTCCTGTTGCCAGATATGGCAAGGGCCAACAACGCGGCGGTACCAATGGCGATCCCGGCTGAGCACCCTTTGCTCAGACCGAAATTGTATTCTTTTTTCTTCTTGAGGCGGGTTGTTTATAGCGCTGTTTGGGTGCGAGATCGCACTTGTGGTACTCAAGGCTGGGGCCTTGCTTGTTGAGGATACTTTTCCCTGGGTGCTGATACTGGAGGCTGGAGGCCTGTAGCCAAGCTCTGAGTACTTGATCTTCAAAGGACCGTCACTGCTTTCGCGGCCTCGGGGCTCAAGAACAACATAGGGGAGGTGGCGACAGTTGTCTTGTCAGGTTCAGCGACGAGATCAAACCGGTAGCCGTGATTGATGTCGAGCTCCACGTTGCTGGGTACCGTCCATGGATATGACCATGGACCATCAAAAGGGGCGAGCAGGTTGATGATTCCTGTGCTCAAGTGACAGCTCCTTGACGTGTCCTTGACACCTCTATATGTCTCGACGCTGCCAGACTTGGAAGCCGACGCGTGCGATATCAACACTACTTACTAGCCTGAGAATTAATGGCGAGCCGAGTGATTCACACCCTCGGGGCTGATCTTATCAGATGGACTCGAAGTTTAGGATGCTATGGTGGCTCAGTCCATGGATATGGCATGTAGGCACGGCCACATGGACTCTGGGCTTGAGGGTCTTCAAAGGAGCGAGACTCACAAAGGGCCATGCACGTGCCGTTGAGGCGCCCCTAGGTCCGGCTCACCAGTAGAAGAGTTGGAAAGTACATACCCTTAGGGTATGTAGTCCTGAAGCTTCTGCTATCAAAAGCTCTATGCCGATGGGATGCTACACACCCATGGGTGCCCTGGCCAGATGACTATCTATCTGACTGAAGCTATCCGTGACCTCGGAAGCGACCATGATTTATATATGCAGCGGTTCCGTGGTGGGAAGTGTGCGTGGAAGTAACGATGTAGACATCCTCCTGTGCGAATAATGGGGTCTTACAGCAGCTTAGATCGATCAATAAGTAAGATAGCTGGAATAAATACATGAGCTAGAAGATATGACCCTCATTGGGAACGTTCTTGTTCACTTCATAGCTATCTAGCTCAGCGATACACGAAGCCGATCACTGCGCTGACAACCTTGGGAACGGGTACAATTATGAATCACTTCCAAGGTTATGGATGCGATGGCTACAATATGATACCATGTCGAAGAATAGGTCACAGTCACAGAATTTGGCTCTAGCTTCCACAACGTTCATCTTCCGGTCTCCATCTTGAGCCCTGTGTGAATTAGTACCTATCTCAGCATTGGTTGCTTGCTCCTTTCGACGTCTCCTCTGAGCATGAAGATGAGCTGTTGAGAAATCACAGCATTCGGCAGTTCCACAACGAGTTGCTTCCAGCTGGGTATCTGCGTTGTGAGTATTCGTTTGGTAGTACTGGATGTCGTGATATATGACCCTTACCTACCTCTGGTATAGTACATATGTATGGTCAAGTACGCATTCATCAATGATATTGATCCATCATGTTCTTCCTACGATAGCGCCGTCCACACTTAGGAGGGTGCGACCAGTCCATTGGAAATCCTCAACCCAGATAGAAATTCATTACGTCGAGTCCATGGTTCAGATATGAATGGACCCCTTTCAAGGACACTTTTGGTTAAACACTGTCACAACTTGGACTACTGAAATTGTAGAGCATACCAGCATCAATTACGATATACCCTTCCCATCACAGCCTCTACCAGTCACGCAAGCGGTACTATATAAGCCTGCATCGGCCACAGGACCGCACCACGACTAATTAGAGCCTTTGCTTGGCAACAATCTGCTTCGCCGGCGCCTCAGAAGATGGCTAGGGCACCAAGGACAACCAGGCCGAGCGATCCAACAGACCTGACGGGACCAACAGCTGCAGCAGAGCTTGAGGAAGTGGAGGTGGCAGCCGTGGCAGTCCCACTTGCGCCCGAGCTCGAGTCTGTTCCGGAGGACCCAGAGGCAGTCAAGGAGCTGGTCGTCGTGGCTGTCGCCTCGGCAGTGGTACTGGTGAGTTCGATGGTGGCCGACAGGGTGGTACCCAGTGAAGAGCTTGAGCTGGAAGGGTCAATGGTAGTCGTCACGGTGCCAGTGACTGAAGATGACGTGGACGCGGCCGACGTGACCACAGCCGTGGACGTTGTAGTGCTCACGGCGGAGGTGCTGGAGGTGGAGCACGACTGGCCGGCGTTGATGGCGGAACAGAAGGTTTCTGCTGCGGGGAGTACTTGTTCTGTACGTGGGATTGGGTCAACGGGGGTGGTCTGGGAGTGATGATGTGCGTGGGCCATGGCACGATGGGGAGAAGATACTGACGGAGAGCAACATCCTGGCCACACCCGGTCAAGACACACTTCGAGACAGTGAGTTAGTAGTGGCCTGCAGAAGCGAGGAATTGTAGTAACGAAACATGGTCCAGTAGATTCTTGGAACACGCCTCGCTGATACACAATCCAGAGTATAATGTAAGCAAGCTGCCCTCAACTGTACATACTGTAGTGGCGCTCTGTTCGATGGCGCTCTGGTTATCAGTAGCACACTGACATGCGTAATCCGTGGCCGAGCATCCTACAGAGGATGCGGCTTCTAAGAGGCACGACTGTGCACATATGGGGATCGATGATATGCACTGGGATGAGGCCAGGCCGGCAGCGGCAGCGATGGTGAAGATGTAAAGCTTCATGTTGTCGGACACGGAGAATGCAATGTGGGTACGAGCCGAGCCTTGCTTCGGAACTGGGCAACGAAGCCGTACTTGGGGATGATACTGGGCCGCCTGGTGTCCAGAAGAAGGAGGAGGAGGATGTAGGAGATTTCCAATCGGGTTTTGGGAGCTCCGTGACTTCATCGACTCCTCAGCTCACCACGCCGGTGGCACACAGCCAGCTAGTTCTGCTCTTCGGCGTACTGCACCTGGCCATTAGGGATGAGATGTCGAGGTTGGCCAATGGTTACAGATGTCCAGCATGGCTGATCCCAGGCTTCTGTTCAACTCTTTCGCATTGCCAAGGATGCGTTGATAGCTTCTCCGCATATTGGCCGTCTACCCATGTAACTTCCCCGGATCGAGACCAAGCTGGAAGGAGACACGACTAGGGGCCCCAAGAGTATGTCACCCTTTGTAATGTGGTATTATGCACCGTCCTTCCTGTTGGACCAGTCAGCTTGCAGGGTACGCACGAGAGGATGTCCAGACTTGTGCTCTGGGAGGCACGTATGCAAGGACCAAGTGCTGAGTGCACATGGAGCATCATGTAGCCCAATGGTGGTGTATAACCCCTGGAGTGGCTGGTATCTGGGCAGTGGTGTGTGTGTATGTGTGTGTGTGCCTGTAGGTAGGAGCTATGTACATGTGTGTTTAATGTGAGCCTTTGCAAATCCTGAGGGGGAAATGTGCCCGACGCCCGATCTCTCTCCGCTCCTCGATCAGGCAACCAGGGTCAAAGGCGAAGGATAACCGAGTTGGTGCGGTGGTGCGGTGGTGCGGTGGTGCGGTGGTGCGGTGGTGCGGTGACATGGTGGCGCTGCTGATGATGGGACGGTCACATAGTTGTATTCTGAAGTAGATATCTACATGCAACCATATGGAGTCAATGCATAGAGTGTATAGAGTGTGCATGCATGCATCAATGATGCTGTGCTACGGATGCAGTAGTAGCTTCCTAAGTATATATATAAGTATTTAGATATGTAGGCAGTAAGGACCACAACATATGGCAAGCACTGGGATAAAAACCATCCTTGAAAGGCAGCATCTATCAGATGTCCTTCAAGTCAGGGCAGCTTCAACGGACGACGTTGAAAACAGGTTTGTAGCACATGGAGATATGCACTTTATACCTACGATCATGACGACATCTACTTTTACTCCATTGCTCCATTGCTCCATTGCTCCATTATCATTGCTCCATTATCATTGCTCCAGTCCTGTCAAGTTCGACCCGCTATGGCCCGGAATGACTGACGGCCGTTGCGATCGATGTATTATTGATGGGTTGATGCCATGGTCTAACAATCAACAAGCAATTAATGGGAAGGGGAGAAGAATGACTGGAAAGGTAGGTACTTCTCTGTACATGTAGGCGAATGATACCCCTATCATCCCCCTCGTGGATCTCAAGATCAACCTCATACATACATACATACATACATACACACACACACACATGCATAAGTACCTGCATACAATCCTAGAGATAATCCACCACAGCCTCGAATCATCGCTCTCGATCACCTGAGCGCAGTCAGTCTTACTCGCACACATATATATATATATCATACTCACCTACTGCTTGTGGCTGCTTCTTGACCGGGCGTCCATACATACTCATACCCACCTAAAACCCTGATACCTCACCCGCACCACCATGGTGAACTCGCTGGACATACAGCTCCAGAACCAGACCAGCTCCGGCCAGGTCTGGGCCTACATCAGCGGCATCGCAATCCAGAACAACTGGCGGCGCATGTTTCTCAGATCCAATGGCAGGGACATCTACTACCCGGAACAGGTCTCGGCCATCGGATCGCCTCTTGCCGAGGACTGTGCCATCCCCTTGGGCCCCCCGGGCAACACGGTCTCGGTGCACATCCCCCAGATTGCAGGAGGTCGCATCTGGTTCTCATGCGACAGCAAGCTCACCTTCTTCCTGAACCCGGGACCCGCCGTCGTCGAGCCCTCGGTGCTGAACCCCAGCGACCCGAATGCCAATGTCAACTTCGCCTTTGCCGAGTTCACTCTCAACAGCGACCAGTTGTTCGCCAACATCAGCTACGTCGACTTCGTCCCACGCCTGCCCGTCTCGCTGACCCTCCAGACCATGGGCGGGGCGGTGCAGCACGTTTCCGGCATGGCGGCCAGCGGCATCGACCAGGTCTGCGACGGCCTGCGGGCACAGGCCGCTAGGGACGGCTGGCCGTGGGACAGGCTGATCGTCCAGCCGAGCGGACAGCCGGTCCTCCGCGTGCTCAACCCTACCCACGGTAAGGCCGTGGGGGCCGGCTTCGATGGGTACTTTGAACCATACGTCGACCAGGTCTGGGCTCGCTACTCGTCGGCCAGCCCGTACCAGATCCGCATCAACACACAGGCGGCAGCTGGCGTCACGGCGGGCAGCGTCAACGGCGACAACCAGCTCGTCTTCGGCAATGAGCCGTTCCCGAAGCCCACGAGCGCCGACATCTTCGGCTGCAACAGTGGGCCCTTCACGACGGGGCCCTCGCCCTATCGAAACAGTATCATCCCCCGGCTGGCGGCGGCGTTTCAGCGCTCGGCCTTCCTGAGCGTGGACGACTTCCCGTCGGACCCATCGACGTTTTATATGCGCGACCCGACAAATCACTACTGCAGGATCGTGCACAACGCGAACCTGGATGGGAAGGGCTACACCTTTGCCTATGACGACGTCCAGCCTGACGGAGGGGCTGACCAGTCGGGAAAGGTGAATGCTGGTGATCCACAGACGTTTATCGTGGCCGTGGGTGGGAACAATGCATATGCCGGGGATGGCCTATATCTTCCACCTCCACCACCACCTCCTCATCCTCCTCCTCCTGCCGCTGATGCTGCTACCGGGACTCCTGCCCCTGCTTCTCCAGGTGCTCCTCCCATCCCGACGGCAACGAAGCCATCTGCCTATCCAGGTTCAGATCCCAGCTGGGGCGGCGGGTCGGCTTCGGCATCATACGCGGGCTCTGGCGCTCCACCGCCGCAACATGTGTCACGTTTCCAGAAGATATCAGCGAAGGCACAGAAGTACTTGCATCGTGATAAGAGGTGATGCTGTCTATGCATTCTTGTCCTCTTGGGAAGGGTACAACATTGTGGAGCCAACTTGATATTGGAAACGATGCGACGCGCTGGCAGTTTCACAGTGGAGGGATGACGAATATGGATAGATTGATACCCCATGCCTTTCATTGAATAACCATTTCTGACGACGTGTAGTCTTGTCTGGTCTCATGTCGTTTCGTCTCGTCTAGAAGTACGGAATGATTCCTACCATATCCCTCCTTGATGCCACTC
>LKEB01000044.1:15206-62421 GCA_003795295.1 Cytospora leucostoma | reverse complement strand
TCCCTGATGCGGTGACAACCCTTATCTCTGATGATAACCCTGACAAGCTCGACAATACCCCCACCAATACTCGTTATGTAATCAACAAGTGCCCCTCCACACCTATAGGTACGATAGGTAGGTACGTACATAGCTATATACATCCATGGACATCTTGGCCGTCTTGTTCCCTCCCCCGAACATACAAGTTACCAAGTTATTGATCACTTGTGTTCCTTGAACTCAACCCCCAGTAACGCCACATAGAGACAAAACATACAAATATACAGGCGGTATGGAGTACGATACGAAGACACGTACGTTGTGACGTTATATGACCCCTCCTCTCTCCCTCTTCCAGTTCGCATCCGTACAATCGCTCTCGCTCCGGAATTGACACATTCTCGACTACCAAACAGCGGGCTATTCAACCGGCGACAAGTCCTCCTTTGGATGGACCACGGCAAGGGAGAGATGGCCAATTATCATTGTGTGTCTACAATCCTTCCCTCCTTTATTCCTCGTCTCTCAATTACTTGGCAACCCAGATCCCCTTGCGCTTGGTATCGTTGAAGAAGACCTTCCGGCAGCCTGACTGACATTCCTGTGCCTCGTTCGACTAGACACAAGCCATCGACGATGTTTACCGATCTACCTCTAAAAGCGACGACCCCGAGAAGACCGAGGAGGGAAAGAAGATTGTTGACGAGCTTGGTCGTCTCAAATATGAGGTCCAACACGACAGGCAGCTGACCCCCATACGAGACGATGGGTTTTCCGACGTCGACATCTACAACAAGGAGCTAGAGCAGTTGGGCAACCCGAGCTGGCTCGATGTAAATTGGTTGTACTGCGAGTGCTACCTGTTCAGGTGCGCACTCCCCCGGTCCCCATCGCTCTGAATCAGGCCAGATGCGCGAATGCTAAGCTGCCGGCAACAAGCCACAGGCGTATGAGCACCTCCTTCAGCCTCTCAAAGCACTGGAAGAACTACGATGTCTTCGCCCGCCAGAAGATCAAGACCTTCCGCTCCTCCCGTCCGGCTGTCATCGAGCTCGCTAGTCGCTACAGGACGATCCTGAGGCAGATAGAAGAAGGACGTGGAAAGCCAGCCGACGAGGAGGCCGAGGAGATCCTCTTCCAGGAGATGTGCGAGATATGTCTCTGGGGCAATGCCACTGACCTTTCCCTCCTGACCAACCTGACCTACGAGGACCTCCAGAAACTACAGGGATCCGAGGCGAGGAAGGCCGCCGAGAAGAACATCCTGGTCAACAATCTGCCCGACGCGTACCAAGTATTGAAGAAGGCAAGGGCCGAGGGCAAGACCGAACGGAGGGTGGACATTGTCCTCGACAACGCTGGCTTCGAGCTCTTTGTCGACCTCATCCTGGCCGGGTACCTTCTCTCCTCCGGCCTGGCCACTCTCGTGGTTCTCCACCCCAAGGACATACCGTGGTTCGTATCGGATGTCCTGCCAAGCGACTTCTCTGAGCTTCTCAATGCTCTGGCGAACCCTAAGAAGTTCTACGAGACGCCGTCCGAGGACGAGGTACTGCAGGACAAGACACCCGAGCCACTGTCGGACAAGGAAGCCGATGATCTGTCATTCCTTTTCCAGAACTGGAGCCAGCTGTACGCAGAGGGCCAGGTGCTCCTGAGGCCTAACCGCTTCTGGACGTACCCGGGCAGTTTCTGGAGGCTACCCCATGTAGCGAAGGAGCTTTTCGAGGACCTCAAGACGAGCAACTTGGTCATCTTCAAGGGTGACCTGAACTACAGGAAACTGACGGGCGATGTGAGTTTCTGCCGTTGGGAGGTTTTAGCAAGATTCCGAGCAAAGCAGCTGACTTTCTGCAGGCAAAATGGGACGCTTCAACACCATTCGTCGAGGCTATCGGCCCGCTGGGCCCCGGTTCAGGCCTTAATGTACTGGCCTTACGGACCTGTAAGGCCGACGTCGTTGTTGGTCTGCAACCCGGCAAGGACGAGGAGCTGCGGGCCTCGGTTGGGAATGGAGGTAAGCCTGATGCGAGGGCGTGGGCTTGGAACGGCAAGTGGGCCGTGGTATCCTTTTCGTCTGGCAGGTAATGATGGCCTTGACGCTTCCTTGTTCCACTTACCACCTATGCCGCATAAATCATCGTGGATTCTAGCTGGCGTCGGCACATAGAGAGACCAATAGGAAGTGATCAGAAACCGGTATACTTGGCCCAGTGCTCGATCGGGGTGACATCAGGCGCCGTGCCAGACATGCTGAGCTCTACGGAGACACATATCCACTCATGATCCTGATACACTCGAGCTCGCCTAGAACTGCCAGAAGGGGATATCGTCGAGCAGCATTGTGAGTTGGTCTGTATTCCTGGTGAGATAAGCCACCGATCGACGACTTACGAAATGAATGTAGTCGTCCTTATCATATCTCCACGTCTGCTGGACCAATCGAAAGATGAGGGGCAAAGGATCGGGGAGGGGGGTGCTCGCGCAGTAGCTTACATAGGTACGCCCCCTGCAAGGCTCTAGAGCCTCGGCATAAGCATATATCTATATATGTTTGTATAGCTATTACATCTCCCGACGTGGCGGTGGCTTCCTCGCCATCTGCCCATCTCGAAACACGAAAATGCTGTAGGGAGTAGCTTGGTGTCTGCACAAGTCGTTGCTGTACAATCCCGACCTGCCTCAGTCTCTCACTTAGACCTGGGCTTCCTTCGTTCCGAATCGTCTTTGTGTGTATCTCACTCCAACATGGAAGGCATCGCCTCCGAGACCAAGGGGAAAACATCACCTGGCCCTCAAGTCCAAACTGATACGGGAACGGGCGACATTTTGCCGGAGAAACCCCTGGTCAATGCATCCGGACACGTCCAAGAACTCACCCGACGCTTCAACCTTCTCTCGCTCGCAGGAGTTGGCCTCACCGTGGGGAGCGTCTGGCCTGCTATTGGTGGCACCATACTTGTGGCCATTTCGAACGGTGGGCCGCCGGGGGTTCTGTTCGAGTTCATCGTCGTGTCCATCTTCTACTTCCTTGTCGCCGCCAGCCTGGCAGAGTTGGTCTCTGCGATCCCGACTAGCAGTGGAGTGTATCACTGGGCCAGCGTGACGCCCGGACCAAGGTTTGGGCGTGTCGTCGGGTTCTTTGCGGGATGGTGGAATTACCTGGCCTGGACGATGGGCGCAGCGAGTATGGCTGCTATCTTGTGAGTGAGGGCAGTTTCACGCCGTATAGTTGCCACAAGAACCCATTACTGACTTGAAGTGCATATGTAGCGGTAATACTATCGTGCAGATGTATGCCCTCAACCACCCGAGCTTCGTAGCCCAGTCATGGCACGTCTTTGTCGTCTTCATCATCGCCATCTGGCTCGGCTGCGCGGCGGTGTGCCTGGGGAACTCGGTCATGCCCCAGCTCAACAAGGTGGGCATCTTCACCATCCTGACTGGGTTCTTGATCACCATCGTCGTGGTTGCGGCCATGCCAGGCCGTGGCGGCCGTCCACCACACGCCACCAGCGGCTTTGTCTGGAGCCAGTGGACGCAGGCACTGGGCTGGCCAGACGGCTTCGTCTTTGTCGCAGGCATGCTCAACGGTGCGTATAGTATGGGTGCGGTCGATGTCATCACGCACCTGAGCGAGGAGATCCCCAACCCGCAACGCAACGTGCCTCTCGGCTTGGCCATCCAGATGGCTATCGGCTTCGTCACGGGCTTTTGCTATCTCGTGGCTATAATGTACGCCATCAATGACCTCGACGCGGTCTCGGCATCGACCTACCCTATTGCGAAAATATATGAGCAAGCCACTGGCAGCACGGCAGGGGCCTGTGGCATGCTGGCGCTCATCATGGTCAACATCGCTCTCTGTGTCGTGGGGCTGTTTATCACTACTGGAAGAACGCTGTGGACTCTGGCAAGGGATGGTGCGGCGCCCTTCCCCGGGTATCTAGGAAAGGTAGACCACAGGCTCAACATGCCCATGATCCCCACCGTGGCGACTGCGGTCCTCATCACTATCCTCGGGTGTATTTATGTGGGCAGCACAACAGCTTTCAATGCATTCATCGGATCGACAATATTGTTCTTCAGCAGCTCCTACATTGCCACTATACTACCTCACCTTCTCAGAGGTAGGAAGGGCATCATATATGGGCCTTTCAAAATGAAGGGTTGGGTTGGCTTTGTGGTCAATGGTCTGGCTTGCGCGTATCTGGCATCTTTCTTCGTGGTGTACTCATTCCCATACTACCTGCCGACAGATGCGCAGAGCATGAACTATGCATGCTTGATCTGGGGAGGGCTGACGATCTTGGTCGGCTTGTGGTGGTTGTTCAGGGCAAGAAAGGGATACGAGGGCCCTCAGGGGACGGGTGGATGGCTTGAGGCGGAGGAAATCCATGTTAGCTGATACTATGTATTTCAGAGATGTTACAGCACAAAAGGGCTGTTGGGATACTAATCAGGGCTGATTGAGCGAATAAGTCTATGCCTCTGATGATTATCATGCGCCAGCAAAAAGCCCGAAACTTCGAAGCCTACAATATATCAAATTCTTCACACCAACTATCCAAGAGAAATCATAACGAAAAATGGCTACATGAAAGTCTGGCCTGTCGCCTGCTCTCTGTAAGAAACACCTCTTGACTTATCTGCAACTTGATGCGTTGCTGTACACATTCGGCTTACACGTTTCTTCATGTTGACATTCGCCACTGTGCTGCCCTCGAGCATATTTCGAGTGAGACAATATGGGTGACAGCTTCGAAATTCAAGGTATCTCGATGAGGCCGAAATTGCCCTGGCCGTATTTCCTTCAATCTCCGAGGTTCATACGCAGCGGACCTTGGAAGTAATTATGCGAATATATGATCTTGGGGCTACATCGCCATAGGCTTAAACCCAACCTGTTCCATGTGTCTGGGCGGCTTTCTGATCTCAATCAGCTCGCTGATGATTCTCGGCTAAGACAATTCTAGTTACCGGGCCGGTATTAATCAATATCTAAATACACCAACCGGAAACTTCGCGGTCCTCTTTCCTCCCCACGCCGCAACGTCCAATTCAAAGTTATTATGCGCCTGACTCCCAGCTCTGCCACCAACACGACATTCGAAAACCCTGTGGCGCAGCATTGTTATTTCCGGGCGTTCCCTGATGCCTTTTCTCATACATACCCTAGGGTATGCCACTTGTTTGCACCAGTCCCTCATGCGGCGGAGGCGACCAGACCATGGTTGAACCCGACAATACCCTCCGCCATACGAGAACTTGGAAAGCCTTTTGACGATATTGCTATCCGCCGTCCGATTATTCCATCGCCGCCGACCTGGAGGTTGAGTTTCGTTCTTAACCGCGACTCCCTCAATGGCAAGGTAAATGATTCGAATTGTTTACATTGCACATAAGGAATGGTTAAATCGCCGGTAGAGCTGGAGTAGTATACACGTCAGCGTCTCTCTCTTATGGCACTCATAACGCAACCGGCACTCACAATATAGTCAAAGTCAAGTCCTCCTCGGCGGCGTGATTCGTGGTTGGAGTGTATTTCACGTGCGTGGCCACTAAGCTCTCGTGATGGCTTTCATTGAAAAAGACGAGCTGGCCAGAGAGGTCTTGTTCGACTTCAGAATCACCACTCAAGACCGCCAGGGCTCCGAAACGCCTGGGGTCGTGGAGATCCTTTTCACTGCCGCCGCACATGTTCGCCCGAGACGGATTGACTTGAAGACGGTATATGAGTAGGTAATTGTCCGTGAGCTATGTAAGACAATGAGTGTCTTAGGGATCCCGGATATGAGCAGGGCCGATGAAGACACGGGTTTGAGGGCAATCTAAATACTCTACGAGTCTTCCATAGACACCACAGACAACATTGAACAAGCTCAATCACGTCTCACTGCACCCATTGTGGAAACTGCCTCACCTGTAGACGTCAGTGCGAAGTCCGGACCATCAACAAGGCGCCTATCCTCCGTAGGATCGACTCTACCCTAGGGTAGAAAGACCAATCAATGACGGCTGAGGCTTCGCATCTCCAGAGTGTTTTTCCCAATGAGGACCGCTTTGTCCTCGAGCCAAGATCAATCAATGCGGCCCGCGGTCGGGGATTGAGCATGTTTTTGAGCAAGTTTTCCGAGAGGCTCGTATATACTTGAGTATGTTTTCAGGGGGTGGATTGCCGTGGAGTTGTTAGTGTCTACTTCCAGATCCGCAGTCTTACCCGGCTTTACATGTATATCTTATCACTTATAGACGCTGGTCACCTTTTGGTGGAAGAACACCATATGTGGCCCCATGACACACCACACTTACCTGCTTATACTGACTTATACTTCTTGGGCATCTAGATATCTCAGCAGCGACCTGCATGGTTTGTGCTCACTCACTCCCGAGCATTAGTACATGCCATCTACCTTGGTATCAGGACCTTCCAGATGTCAGCCCTCCTCATTCTACTCCCACTATCCGCACTGGCCTGAAGACGTTGGCCTTATTCTCTGCCTCTCTTCAAAACCCAGGTTCTTGTCATCAGATAGGCGTGTTACCGTTACATGGCGAACATGTGTACACCAGATTGAAGTAGGCTAATATCCTCCGCGAGCTGCCACAGCTGCTTCCTACCTAGGTACACCACTCTCAGGGTGATCAGGTCTCAGACACAGAACATCACTGGCCCACGTGCTGTGCCGCGCTGATAGAGTCTCGAACCGATCATGGCGATGACCACAGGTTCCGGTAGTCGTCCAGTCCATGCCGCGATAACTGCGCAAAACTCTCAGTGACCTCACAGCTGCATCACAATACGAAGCGAGTCGCACTTCATTTCCAATAAATCCTCAAAAGTCCGCCCCGAGGCCCAGACGGAGGGCACTGACGGCCAGAATATGACAAGACATGGCCCAGCATCAAAGACCCGGAGGAGACTTTCTCCGCACGCAGGGAAATACCTTCCCGACAAGACAGATTTGTTCTTCCAAGACAATGAGCTAGAAGCAAAGGCTGATAGCCACAGTACCACGGAACACCTTTATGCTGCCCAGGTGGTCCTGGGTGCCGACATGTGGTAGCACGCGTATCACCCGCATTGAGCACAGGTACCTATCCAGTGGCATCGCCACATCGACATAGCTTGGCAACAGGACAAGCAACGTTTGATCTCGGCGAGCATTCGGCACGAGCGGGAGCGGGAGCGGGATCAATCATGGGAGCGAGCGCGTCTCGGAATCGGGGCACGACCCTTTTGCTTTTTTGTCCCGGAAATTTGATCCGTCTATCTCGCACCTAGGGAAATAGATGGCTGTTTCGTCTTCGAATGGATGGCTGATGAATACGGAAGACAATCGTCGCCACCTGTATATTATTGGAGATTAGCTGTTTAGGAAAGAACCCCGAGACAACATGGAAATATCTTGTTTCTAAGCGTTATTCCGCCTGACGGTCATTTCCAATCTATTCCCCAGCTCGCTGTTGAACAGCATGCCCGCCGTACTTGGTCGGTTAGGCCGAGAGAAGTCAGCGTCTCTTGCTACCAGTTGACCCAGACTGCCAGAGTACTCACGACGAGACATCGATGTTTGACCTTGACAGCCGCGAGTAATTTCTGTAACGAAAACCGCTTTGGATCCTCGCATATCACCAAGCTGATCAATCCTCGCCGTTGAGGCGAGAAGAAAACCCACACCAGTTGACGTGCCCTCTCGGAAGGCGGATCTGGCAATCGTGGAAAGTTTCGTGTTTTGTTTTTGTTTTTAGTAAATTATGCATATGGGCAACATCAAAAGTATCGTTTCTGTACCTGGCCCCCTTGGGCTACCAAAACAAAAGCCAAGGGCGTACAGCATCCTATCTCCGGATAGACTCTGCTTTCCATCTGCCATTAAGCCGCCAGGTTACGCGTGGCTAAGCCGTTTGAGAGCCAAGTGTTGCGGAAGGCATAAGGGTATGCAGGGAGACGAGCAGACAATATGTTCGACCCGGTTTTCGACTACGTTTCTATAGTCGTCAAAACAAGTCATGTTATGAGTATACTCCATGTCGACTTCTGGGCGTTTTCCCCCCGTCATGCCCTGTCAACAGTAGCATCAATGATGGTTATACAGGGCCGATGCACGCACGGGTTATCTATCATACATCCATCAGCTCCTGCAGGCACAATGCATCTGAGACATCTCCCCTACTGGCCCGAGCTATGCTCTAATTATTCCTTGATCTCCACCCTTGCAGGTGGCAGATGAGGTGAACTTGATCTGAGCGACCGCCAAGAGAAGGAGCTGAGTCGACGGGTTTGATGAGATGCAGCCACCCACCCTGGGGCACATGTGCATACAGACAGGCCTTGGCCGGAGATGGTCTCATCGGAGCACAGCAGCCAGACAGTTTGCACAACTTCCCGGCCTGGTACCCGTCGAGCTACTTTCTCGCCGAAGCCAAGCTCGTGCAAACGAGCGAGCGACTGGGCCTCTGGGCCTCTGGGCCTCTGGGGCCATTGGGCGCGCTGCTTTTGCTGCTTGGTTTATTGGCAATCTTTTTCATGTTGTCGTTTACTTCCCGGAAACCAGGGCGGTCTGGCCTACTGGCCAATACATCTCAGATAGATTTTGATGGGGACTTTCCAAGGTTCGACTTCCCCGTCGCTGTCTTCCTGGTCAACTGAACCAGATGAGCCCTCCTCCGGCCTAGTTACCATTGTATCGTCCCCTCCCTTTATTGATTAGGCCAGGCAATCGCTGCACAGTGTCGCCCCCTTGAGAATACACTCTTCGAATTGTTGGGACTGTGCCGTGTTTGCTGACCTTCGGGGCTTCCACGAGGATGCCTCTTAAGATCTAGATAGTTGATCGCCATGGCACCTTTGATGGCATTGCGCATTGTGGCTAGGCCAGCTTTAGGAATCAATTCCTCTTTGCATTTTCACTCCTGCATATCAGCTTCCCTGATATTTCCCGTCCAGTCAGTGGTCTGAGCACGGGGAGGAGGTGCATTGGCAGACGCCAAAGGTATTTCCGCCCCCTTCAAACATGGGCATGGCCACAAATTGGCGGGAAGGTACATACAGTCCAACTTGATCGACCCATGGAGAATTATGCGCAGGTACGGCTCGTCGCAGAGGGCAAGCCAGTATGCGTTGTCGCCATCCTAATGCCTGGACGCTTCCCTGTCAACTCTAGCACCATACAGCCACCTCCAATCGGGCGACCATGAGTTTGTCTCTAAGTCTCCGAGACTATGAGAAGGTTGTCGTGGAATACGAAGAGACGAGACCGGGAAGGAGGCGCGTTCCGTGCTCAGCATCTATCTCGTAGATATAAAGCCCCGTTCGTCACACCTACACAAGTGATGAAGGCAACCTCTCCTCCATCTTCCACTCTTTCTGTGTCCGTGAGATCCTACCGGCCTTCATAAAGGCTCGACGTTCATTCTTTTGCTTTCTAGACACCAAGCACATCGAGGTCGGTCTTTCATATATCATGCGCGGGCTCAGTCGTCTGGCTCTCCTGAGCTTAGGGTAAGTTCTTGTCATCTCTTCGACGTTTCCAACCCACCCTCGCCCGGGACACGACTGACACATGATCCAGAGCTGCCAGTGTCCTCAGCCACGAGGAGCATCTCAGACACAGACAAGAGTATGGGTGGCCAGAGACAGTAACGGTAACAGCGAAGGAGACCGTTACTGTTTCCATCGATGTCGGCTGCAGCGCTACGTCCGGCCTCACAGGATTACCCACCGGTACGGGAAGCCTCTCTTCCTCCACTTCTGGGCCTTACGGCAACGGAACTTCCTTGACCTCCGCCCTGGCAACTGGGACACTCCCATGGTCCACAGGTCTCTCGACAAGAACAGTCTTGACGACAGGAACAGGCACAGGGTTCCCCTCTGCTCCCTCCTCTTCCGGCGTATACACGAACTCATCACTCACTGCGCCGGAGTCATCTTCAACTACGATTCCCGGACCATGGTCCAGCCTCACAGGTACGGGTTATTCGAGCGCCATCAGCTCGTCGACAGGACTCTATTCTAATACTACGACACCTTTGACATGGCCTACGACCGGATGGTCCGCTACCGATCCTGCGTCCTCATCCTCGTCCTCGCTTACTTCTAACATCACCTCCTCGAGTCCACTTTGTGGATACCTGGGCAACGAGTGCACCAAGACGACAATTACGACACTTCGGACGCGGAGCTCAGCTATAACGGTGACCCCTGGCAGCACTGTAACCTCTATCAGTCCAGTGAGCACCTCAAACGGAACTTACTTGAGCAACTCGGCCACTCTATCGACCGGGGCCACCAGCTCTGCCTCAGCTAGCTTCACTGGCTCGTACGGGAACTCGAGTAGTACCACCGCATTAACAAACATCAGTAGCACGCCATCTATAGGCACAACCACGCCTCTGACATGGCCAACAACTGGATGGTCAGCCACCGGCGGTGGTCCCTCATCTTCCATAGGGCCTGCGAGCAGTAGTGCTGTATCAAGCAAAATCATCTCCAGCGGCAATGCAAACTCAACTTCGACGTCTACGGTCGGTATAGCCTCTTCATTGACAGTCACGCGCACCAGTACCTACACAACTGCTCCTTCTGCGGGCTCAGCAAGCTACTCCTCCACCGGTGCGACCGGTGCCGTCAGTGTGCCCAGCAGTTCTAGCACGTCAGGGACCGACAACAGCACAGTCTCGTACACTCGGGCAACATCGAGTGGCTCTCGAGTTTCTTCCGCCTCCTCGCCGACGTTGCCACCAACGACGAGCAACTACTCCCCACCGGGCTACACGTGGCCGCCTCACATCCCATCTTCGTCGACGACACTTGAGACGATAACAAGCTCAACCTCGAGCGCGCCGGCATGGACGCCAGCTCCGTACGGCAATGGCGGAGGAGCAGGAGGCTCTGGTCAGCCAGGCGGTGGTGGCGGCGGTGGATCCTGGCCGTGGCCCTGGCCTTGGGGAGGTTCTAAGGGGCAGACGGGAGGAGGCAGCAATGCTTCGGGGCACAGTAACCCTCCTCCTCCTCCTCCGCCGCGGGGAGGTCGACCACAGCCTGATGACCAGAAGCATGACAGTCACAAAAGATGGTACATGAACTGGTGACTACAATAATTTTCCAGGGCATCTTCCACTTGCCTGCTAGCAGCTTTCAGATTGGAGGCAGTGAGACTGACTGGAAGGTACAAATGGGCCAGCTTCATTTTTCATGACACTCCTTTGCCGTACTGGTCCAACTTCATTCGATTCTTTTGCTCTCTCTCTCTCTCGACTTACATCTGTCAACAAGAACTTCTACTCGTACCGGAGCGTACATCTTGATTCAGCTTAACAGTGCCCCTCGGGCAAATAATTTAATGTTTCTTGCTCGTGACCTGTTTCGCCTTGTCAGGCGCTGATGTTGAGCTTTTTGGGCAGCCGGACGCACCCTCGTAACTCTGGAGACGGCGGTCCCATCCCAGTCAGAGATGCCCTAGCATTGTAAGAGTATAAGTGATTACTTTGCCCTGACTGACCACGTAGCAGCGCAGTGACGGCATCTGGGGCGAGCAATGTAGCTGTATACCACGTCGTTTCACATGCATAACCCAGCTGTCCCTTGTGATGCCAGGCAGGTAGCCAGATTCGAGTGGAGCAGCGTGTTTATGACCGTTGGCGCAGACGGCCATGTCATCTTGGTCTGATCTTGTGTTCGGGCATCATATGGAAACACTAGAGGCCGAAGTTGTAGGCCTGCGACATATTGTTGGTATGCTTGTGAGAAGGCGAGAGTGTCAGAGCTGTAAGCTCATCGCAAGCGAACGTGTACACAAGTGACATGCCTCGGATCCAACCCGTGATGGTCTAAAGCGTTGAGCCCCGAGGGGCCCTGCAGATATATGCTCATTTGTCTACATGTCTCATTGCTTGCTGGTAGTTGTTCCATGGCCAGAGTTGCAGGCCACGCCTCGGCTCGTGTGGATTCGAGTGGGAGCGAGTTGTGCTTCTGTCGGCTGACATCGTTACGCGGTGCACACCTGATGCCCCAAACCTGGTCCGTAATGCAGCCTCAATTCCTTACTTGACGATCACATGACGTGTCGTCGCCACCCAGCTTGGTGTCGGTGTGTATGCCGCAGCGCTGTACATATCTACTACGCTTGGAATTTGGCCCTAGTAGGATATTCCATTCGGTAGGGACCGAAGGTCTGGCTTGGACTTCTCGGATGTGTGCCGAGTATGATATCTCTGGGGCAGATCTCAGGACTTCAGTCCCGAGCCAGTGCCCGCCATCAACCGAATCAGCGCCAGATCCCGACTAGATGGGGCACCCGGTGGCTTGGGACTGCCCCTGTGGCCGCAAGAATGTATCCCAAGCTTGTCTTGTTCGTATTCCGCGTTGCGGTTCAGGAGGTTCTGAAGGGTCGATCAAGCCTCGTCATCTATCCGGTTTTCCAAACGAATGGTTGAACTTGAGCAAGCCATTCAGACCACCTACCCACCCATCGCCATTATCTTCGCCCTCGGAAGATGGTTGCCCATTGTGAAGATCCCTGATAACACAGGGGACCCCACCAGTCCAATCACCCTCATCTGACTTGGTGATGCTTTCCCCCTGGATTCGTATCTCCATCCCCGGGATGGCCCCCGTGCGCCGTTTGCCATCAATGCTGACTTCAAGCTCACGGCCTCGGTTCCTTTCACTGAGACGGAGAACAACTTTGGTGTCCAACGGCATCACCAGCGGCCTGAAACTAAGGCTCCTTGGGCAGATGGGCGTGATCAGCAGCGAGCCGACGAGGGGATGGACAATGGCGCCCCCAGCGCTGAGCGAGTAAGCGGTCGAGCCGGTTGGTGTACTGATCAAGATGCCATCACAGATGGCTTCCGTCAAAAGTTGGTTATTGACGTAGACATCGATGATGGCTAGGTGAGGCTGCCCGCCACGGTGAAGAAGCAGTTCATTTACAGCATGAAATGTCGGGGGAGCCCTGACCGGCGGCACCCAGTGCGGGTCTTTGATTGATGCCTCTTGTTCGGCACTCAGAGGCATGAGGCGCAGTCTCTGGTGCGCTTCGGCGGTTGAAGTGGGCATCAACGAGTGGTTGATGTTGTTGCCGTCCTCGTCGAATACGCCGACCTTGAGGCGATGGCGAAGGAGGATCCTTGATTTTGCAGCTCCATCCGTACTCCCGCTCGTGTAGACGCGTGACCAAGCATCGCGGAACTCGCCGAACTTCCACTCCCCTAGGAAACCCAAGGTGCCCATGCTGAAGGACAGTATGGGAGGAACGCTTGACTGTAGCGAGAACAGGCTCGCAGCCCGCAGGATGGTGCCATCTCCGCCAAGGGTGGCGACGAGATCGATCTTATTGGGCAACTGTGTGGAAGGGTCGCTTCGGGAAGCCGTATATATCGGGAAGGGTAGGTCGTTATGAATGCGTGCGGCTATGCGGCTCTCGAAGACGAGGCTTAGGTCGGGGTAGTCGTCATGTAGATGCTGGGCGAAGCTGATGGCATCTTGCAAGACCTTGGGGGCGTGCAGCTTTGGGACCAGAAGGATGTTCCTCGGAGACTGTGGCCAGTGAAGCGTGAGCAGCCCGAGGGAGGTCTCCTGGTACAGAGGAATGATCCTGTCTGGGAGTTGTGCAATATCGCGGATCTCATGCAGTCGAGCCGAAGCCGAGAACGCTCGCCTGATGGCATCTGGGCATCGAGAGGCGCCGTGCCTGAGCCAGCTTGCTAGTGGCCTCGTCGATGATATAGTGAAGGTGCTCATTTCGCCGGCCTGTCAGAAATATAGCACACAGCACACAGCTCCACTGGGGATCGATTGTGCGACTGAGACGGTGAGTGGAGCATAGAGCAGTGGTGAGGACCCGACATCTCGAGGAGGAGCTCCGTGTGTGCGTATATATTAGGTGGTGGAAAGATGTTGTTGAAGACAGGGAATTTAGATATATATATATTAGGGGGGTTTGGGCAAGATTGAGCAGGACGACGAAGACGAAGACAAGGACGAAGATGAGGACAAGGACAAGAAAATAAAAGTGAGGTCCGAATCGGTGTAAGTGGAGCAACAGTACCGATGTTCCCACAGAGGTATCGCGGTCTATACTGTATACTTACAAGTACCAAGATAACCACCTAGATACCCACTTTCAGGAGGTACCTGTCCAGTATCTAGGTCTTGTTAGGTAATGTACAGTAGGGCGGCACCATACCGCGCACCAATGAAAAGCACCTGCCGTTTACCCCAGCTTCGTCATGTCCATCTCTGATCCCTGTCTCAGTGCCCCGCCCAAGCTCCCAAGCTTGTTTGGGAAGGATCATCACCTGCTCCGAGCTCCGAGCTCCAAGTGATTGGTCGCTCTTGGCAGACTCCGTAACCGGCAGCTGCCTGCCAAGGTGGGGCACATGGCAGAAAGGCCCAATACCGTATTGATAACCATGGATTACATATACAGTACCGGGTAGTACCTACCCAGGCACGTGCAAGGATATCTAGGCAGGCAGGTACCTAGGTAGTCTAGGTAGTGTACCATAGCACACCTGCATGTGCATATACACACGGCACCTTTGTATGTACCCAGGTACATGTCAAGCATCGGATGCCGGAGCTTACGGAGCTTACGGAGCAGCTCTCCAGAGGTCGTTGCTTGTGACAGACTGACTGACAGGTTGATAGACTGACTGACACTGACTGATCGACTGAACGATCGGGCTGCCAGAGAACAACCCTGGATTATCTGACATCAACATCAACACCCCCGATACATAATACAGAAAGATACAACACACCAAGAAACACCATACCATCTGCATCGCCCACCTTCCTTCCTAGCCGGCGCAACTAAACTGTAAGGCAACTGACCTGCAATGCACACACACACACACGTCTACTGACTCATCCCTAGATAGGCCTTCTTTCCTCTGCGTATCTCTCTCCTCTCGCTCTCTCGCTCTCTCGCTCTCTCTCTTGTGCTCCTTAGGTCTCTCCCCTCGTGCCCTTGCTTGTGTTTGGTCGCCTATCCCTCCGTCAGCCCGCCTTCTCGACAGACGCCGGTCCACCTACTTCTGCGCTTGCCCTTCGTCTCAGCGCGACCACACCTGGGCACGACCAAACGACCATACGACCGCACTGATCCCGTCCTATCCAGAGCACCAGTCGTCCTCCCCACGTCTCTCGGACTACTGTCGGACGACTCGGCCCGCTCCACCCCGACCACCTCAGCAAGCCCCCATAGGTCCTCTCCATGGGCGACATCATGGCAACCGAAGTGCGCAAGAGACCAAACCCCTCTTGGGAGGAGCTGCCTGCCCCGAAGCTTGCTCCCGTCGTTACCGCCGCCCGAGAAGAACAAGATGGTGATGAATCCGGGATAGCCCATCCCTCCGGCAAGGAGAAGAAGAGCCGGGCTACCCAGCTGCTGAGAGGCCTCAGTCTCGTCGTCTACTTCTTGACCTGCTGCGTTGCGTACGTCTCCCCTACCTGCACGCCTGCACATCACAGGGCCCCAGACTGACCTTGATCCATTGCCAGCATCAACATCACACAATTCTGCGGCGCCTTCCTCTACCTTGTCAATCGCGACCTCTACTATGCCTACATGGCTCTTACCAAGGAGTCATTCGGCCTCCTGATAACCACCATGACAAAGATCTGGGGCCCCACGACCATACGCATCAGCGGCGACAAGTCTGTCGCCGGCCAGATTAGGCGCACCGCCGACGGACGGGTCGAGTTCAGCTTCCCCGAGAGGCTGGTCATGATCGCGAATCACCAGATATACACCGACTGGCTATACCTGTGGTGGGTCGGCTACGCCAACAGCCCGCAGATGCACGGCTACCTCTATATTATACTGAAAGAGTCACTCAAATACATACCCGTCATCGGCACAGGTATGATGTTCTACGGATTCATCTTCATGTCCCGCAAGATGGCAGTCGACCAGCCCCGGATGGCCTACCGTCTCAACAAGCTGAAGATGCAGCACACTGCCCCTAATGGTAAGAGCTATATGAACCCCATGTGGCTCCTCCTGTTCCCAGAAGGCACCAACGTATCCGACAACGGCCGGGTCAGGTCGGCAAAGTGGGCAGAGAAGTCTGGCATCAAGGACTGCCAGCACATGCTGCTGCCCCGTAGCAGTGGCATGTATTTCGTCCTGAAAGAGCTAAAGGGCTCTGTCGACTACGTCTATGACTGCACAGTGGCTTATGAAGGCGTCCCGTAAGTCTGAACCCTGACGGTGATGTTTACTTTTGAGGTGTAGACTGACCGAGGTCCCCCCCCCCTCCGCTGCAGCCGCGGAAGGTACGGCGAGGAGTATTTCACACTGTCCAGCACCTACTTCGAGGGCCGGGCGCCCAAGTCGGTCAACTTCTACTGGCGTCGCTTCCGCATTGAGGATATGCCACTGGATGACCACGCCAGTTTTGAGACATGGCTGCGAGAGCGTTGGTACGAGAAGGACGCGTTGATGGAGACTTACGTTTCGACTGGACGGTTCCCACCCTTGCCCACCGAGCCGGGAAAGGCCGAGACTGACGTGCCCGACTTCATCGAGACCGAAGTCCGTACCAAGCATTGGTGGGAGTTTCTCAGGATCTTCGTTGTCCTTGCTATCTTCAGCCTTCTTGGGAACATCGCAGTCAAGATATGGTATAGGCTGTCACACGTCAATAGTTTATTATCCCTCCACTGAATTTCTCTCTCTTCTTCTTTCCTCCTCGTGTCGTTTCTATCTCCTGCTTCTCAGGTAGCTCTGTTTTCTTACCTTTAGGTAATCTTTCCCCCTCTCCTTGTTGCTTTTTGTTGAATTTCCTTGGTTGCTGTTACGTCGCTCGCACGCATCATTGATACCCACGCTTCCGACGGGACGCATATATGGATAGGCCTAGCATCCGGGGGCCATGGCCACATGGGCAGATTGGAGTTTCGGGCAGCTGGCATACAAGTGGATAGGCGGGGGGGCCTTCGCGTTCGGCGTTGGAGGGATAGCGCAGCACGGCTTCTGGTAGGATGGATATATGTTATATCAGCGTAACATGTGCAGATTAGCGGATACTGTTTTAACAATGACAAGAGGAGCCACACGGTCAATCCCGTGCCTGTATGCCTCAAACGTCAAGTGTGCAATGCATAGCCGATACCAGCAATAGTAGTTGCCGACTAAAGCGGATGTGTGACGGAATAACAGAAACAAAGGTAGGGGGAAAAGAAAGAACAGGAAAAAAGGATAAAGGAAAAGGAAGAAAAAAAGGCAAAACAGAAGGACATGCAACACCGGGTATTCGCTGGTCGTCACCGACCCAACTACTAATCCAGCCCTCAGTGGCTTGACTATGGGAGAGCGGACGGGATCCCGTATTTTCCACTGGGTGTGGTCGCATGTAGTTGATCAGGGGTGCTGACTATTTATAACCAGACTTCCATACAGGGGTGCATTCGTGGTACTTAGTAGTAAATATCAGTGGGTGGGGGGTATCATCGAAGGGTCACATGTCATTCTGCCGTTGAGTCCTTCATAGCTCTCTCCGGTGTCTTGTCACAAACACCACATATTCATACCGCAGTAGTAAAATATATATCAAATCCAACCTGCATAGATTTAAACTCACACATTTTATTTAGGTACTTAGCATAAATATACCATTACCGCCCTGAACAGAAGACGTGCAAAATGATAAGCTGATGACGTCATAATATGAGATGAGTCTACGCAGATATAATTTGACTACCTGAAATTATCTGGAATATCCATACAAGTCGACCCAGGGATAGACGATCATCACGGCCTGGAATATTACATACAGCTCGCTCGCTCTGTTCAGTCCTCGGAATACCTCACCGACGCCTCATCGACCACATCAGATTCCTCTCCAAGATGCCTCCCGCAGTATTACCAGTCCCGCTCTCAGAGCTGCGCGTGAGCAAACACTTTGTTCCATCCCACGGAGCGTTGCCCAACTCGAGCATCACCAATAAGCCGCTTCTTATCTATCACTCCGTCTTCGACAGGCCATCCGCGTCAGCCATTGAGTCCTATCTGAATAACGTCGGCGTCGTGGAGCCCCTGTGGCGATACGGCATGTATCCTCGCACTCACTTCCATACCATAACCCATGAGGTTCTCTGCGTCAGCTCCGGAAAAGCACGGCTATGTTTTGGCGGGGAGGACAACCCCGGGAGGGTCGAGCCCACCGTGGAGGCGGGTGACGTGATGGTGGTGCCGGCGGGCATGGCACACCGGCTGTTGGTGGATTTCGGGCGCTTCGAGATGGTTGGGTGTTATCCCCTTGGATATGACTGGGATATGTGCTATGGTAGGCCAGGGGAAGAGGGGAAGATAAAGGCTATTGAGAACCTGGCGTGGTTTGAGAAGGATCCCATCTATGATCACCAGGGACCAGTGTTGGATATTTGACTTGGTCACAACGGATGAGTGCTCTCTCACTGGCCGGGCAAGTCAGAAAGTCTTCTGATTCTTGAGGTGAGTTCACCGTGAAGTACTTGATTAATGAAAGGAGGAATAGGATCAAACTGATAGCTACCCAAGGTACCGACCGGCCGAGCTTTGGGCACAAGCGACAGTACCCCGGCATCCATAAGTTGCTCGAGCAGCTAACAGGCCGTGGGAATGCATCAGCCTCCACGTCCTTCACCCAACTGACTGGTGGTGTAGCCTATAGTGGACGGTGCTTGAACCCTCTGATGGGTGCATCACCGTAGATGTCCTTCCCCGGGTGGACGCATGCGTAGCCTGGAGCCGGCATAGATGTTATGGGCGCGTTATGTCCTTGAGACGCCCCAGATGGCGACTCGTCTCAATGATGGACGGCTGGAATTCGACACAGGGTCTGAGAATCAGGTTCCGGTCTAATAACAGTGATCATACCAGCCGGAACCAGTCGCACCGGCCCAGTCAGGCACCCTTTCCGTGCTCCAGTCCTGGCCTTCAACGCGCGACTTCCCCAGCTTTGCCTCCATCCGGTCCAGGGTCTCGGTGCTTGATGCTCTGTCCAGCCTGTAGCACCGTCCATGTCTCTCGATGGTGAGTTCCCACTTCCCAGACGCATCATCATAGACATGCATCTTCTCATACTCGAACCACCGCAGTGGCTTCTCCTCTTCTGCCAGCTCCCGGCTCTGCTCACGCGCCCCTTTTCCGTCCTGCCCTTGTGCCCTTCTGGGTCGCTGGATGGAGCTGGTGTAGCGCTGGAGGGCCTTTTCCCTGATTGCATCCTTCTCGGCGTGGGTCTTTCTGGATTGCTTGATACCCTCGTCGATGCCAGCGAGGTAGACCATCAAGAGCTTTTTGTCGTTTAGCAGCACTGCCAGCTCCTGGGTGGTGTTGGGAGGTCTCGCGCTGGGCTTCTCTAGATCTGTACCGGAGCTCTCGGTATCGGTTGTCAGCTCACGCCTGTAGATGATGGGTGAAAGCGGGGGTGTGGATGCCTCAGACGAGGGCGGAGTAGAGATGCCAGAAGTGAAGTTGCACGCGGGACGTTCGAAGATGATGTCGTCTGCAATTCGGTGACCCTCTGCCTCATCCCCACACGGATCGTCCTCGTCGCTCTCGTCGCTCTCGTCGCTCTCGTCGCTCTCGTCGCTCTCGTCGCTCTCGCCGCCCCATCCCCACTGAGCCTGGCGCCCGTCATCGTCAGGCCACTCACACTCGGTGTCTAGTTTTTCATCGGAAGTGTTGTCCATCCCGTCATCCAAGGGTGATCTCTCAATCCTCATAACGCCACAGTCAGCCGTGGATTGGCCCCAATTCGCAATATCCTTCATCCAACTTTCAATCTCCTGCTTCTCCAACAGCGCCAGATCCGCAACTGCCTGCTCTCGAGCCGTCCGGGCAGGGTGGAATTTGCTTCGAACCAGCTGTATCGCCTTGTAATCAGCGCCACGATCGCGCACCGTGCCAGTGTCATTGGTATTCTTGTCCTTCGCTCTGGTTGATCTCGGCTGTGGCATCGGCATTGGCAGGCCCAGTTGGTTATATATGTCGTCAACAACGTCGCCGTCAACTTGTCTCAAAAGCACCTCTTCATGGCGACAGATAGTTTCCAGGTGCCTTCTAGCAATGTTCCGCTTGATTTTGCGAGCCTCTTCAGAGGCCGAAGAGGCCACTTTCTTGTCTGGTTGGCGCCGTTGTACATCCCAGCCTTTTAGAAACTCGACACCCAAAGGAAGATACATCTTCACTGGAGGCGATTAATGGTGGGAAACAGGTAGTTGGACGCAGGCGAGCTCGGCTCGAGACTGCGTTTCGAAGTTCTCAGCTCAGTGGGTATTGAGGTTAAGGAAGGTAATCAAGCCGAAGCATGCCAGCGGGCATTTATTGGCAACCACCTGGGTGTGCACTGAAGGCGCAAGTCTTGTGGAGACCCAGGATGTACATGTGCCTCGAAGCAGACGTTTCGAAATTTTCAGGCTCGATAGAAAATAGTACTGCGGTTAGGACAATATGGAATCGTACGAGGAGGGGAGAAGGAGGAAGTAATACAAGAGCCACGAGAAGGAATATGGGATACGAGAGGCTTTGCAAACAGCAATTGATAGAAAGGGGGGTCTTTGAGTCATAGAACAATGTGATTCAGAGGAGTTTCGTTCGATCTCAATGGGCCAACTTTCCATTGTCACCGATTAATCACTTTTGTCACCTGGTCGACGAGCTGGATTGTTTGCGAACGTGCCTGCCTCGTGCTGCAATTCACTGTGCTATTTCACGAGCTTAATTCATCAAACACCTACTTCGATTTCATGTCCGAGTCGGCTGGTTCTATTTTGCCTTTCCCTGAACCACAAACCCCATCCGTGCTTGGTTGCTCTGCTCGCCTGTACTTGCTTCACTCGCCAATGGGTCTTCTCTCAGGCTATATATAGGTGGTGAGAAGAGTGTGTAACCCAGGGCAACGAGACTGGTGTCCTCGAGGCGATTTTGTTGAACTAGATAGACTTCGAAGGTTCTGGCTGCCCAGATACATGCCTAGGTACTAATGGCATGTGACAACAGCCTACCTACGTGTATACTCAGGCACTTGAGTACTTCATGACATCTGCAGCCATCTCGGGCAAAAGTTGCTCAATCTCCAGGGCTATGGTCAGCTGCAAAAGAGAGGGGAGGGGGGTGATCCATAGGTCCAGCCTGAAATAGGCAATAGTCTGTCCTTCTCCCATCACGAGATATGGCATTGTGGACAACCAGACTACCAAATATGGTGGGGTATCAATATATAGTTGAAGTACTTATGTATCATGGAATTTAGAAGGCCCCTTCCTTGGCTACCTTGAGATCTACACCCTTTCAAACACCTCCCCCCGCCGCAGGAACAACTCAACGAGCATCTTCTCTTTATCTTCCAAGGTCCTACGCTCCTTCTCCTTCGCCGGAACCGGGACCCGACACACAACCTCCCCAAATATCTGTGCCACCCGCCTCTCCCTCGACTTCCGCTTTTCCAGGGCCGCAATAGCCTCGAACGTCGACGTCCCTGACCCCGGAGCCGTACCTGTCAGCGACCGTCGGAAACTCAACGACCTACGGCCCAGTGCCCCTATGGCAGCCATGCCGCCACCTGCTTGTTGGAACGTTGCCGTTTTGAGCGCCTCGATCTCGCTCTTCCTCAGCGGCGCCAGCTCCCCAATGACTTTGGCGAGGGTAGTAGTCAAAAAGACGAAGCATATCTGGTGGTTCGGCGCCGTCATCAAAATGTCCAGAATTTCGGACTTGTCGTCCTCAGAAGCATCGGCAGTAGGAGACGATAGTGGTCGACCCTGACCAAGGCACCGGATGGGCGCGTGCTCGATCCTAGTCCAAATAGGAAGACTAATGACACCATCGGTCAGACCCTGGAGGAAATACACGAGTACTTCTGCCACTGTTTCGAGACGCTGACACGGGTTTGCTTCGGGAGGGAAGGCGTCTGCAATTGGCCGATCCGTATCGAGAACATCAATGACACGAGGGAGGAGGTCCGCATGACTTCCAGCAACGAAGTCCTCAAAGGGCCACCCTGGGTTTCCTCTCGGCACCGTGTAGGACCCCAGCATTTCCTCCTCCGCCAGGGTCCTGTCAGTCAAAACCTCGACGGCCTCGACCAGTCTGAAAAGCTCCTTGGGTGCGGAACGGTGGACATCGACTTCGTGTGGGATTTTACCTGTATGTTTGCCCCCCTTATCCGATAAGGATGCCACCAGCGCGCGGATACCACCATCAGGCACACGTATAAGCTCGTCAACGGACCTGCCGATGCAGCTGGGTGCCCAGTTGGCTCGTACAGGGATGAAGTGATCTCTGCCGTCCACAACCCGAAGTACAAGAACCTCCTCCAACTTCCCTCGTCCGTCATTCAGCATGGTGGCTTGTGATACCTTGTCCACGATTATTTCCAGCGCAGCATTGACTGTCTCGCCTGGCTCCAGTATGACCTCCTTGCCTAGACCAAGAATCTCGTCCCTAGCTTCGCCCGCCTGAGCCCGGTAGAACGATGCCGTGAGCCACTGTGGCAGCTCCGAGTTGTCTGCGTCCTCCGGCGCGGGCTTCTCGACGAAAGTGACCGAGGCTGGTACTCCTCCTGTGTTGGCAAGCGTGAAGGAGGTATACTTCTTCTTCAGGAAGGTAAGCTCGCCAAAGTCAACAGAGGCGTTGCCGGATTCTTTGCCTTCCATGGCGACAGTAATGGTCGGCCGGCCCTCATTCTCAGCGCGATCGAGCTCTCGAGCCACTTGGGCATAGATTTCAGCCTTGAGCTCCGGAACAACGGCATCAAAGTCGAGCGTAAAGATGGCGACGATAGGTTTGTGATCAGAAGAGGCAATTCGTTGATGGGACGTATATAGTTGGAGGTCGATCCGGTCAACAGCATCAACATCTGTAGCGTCAGCGGCTGCAGCATCATCCCCACCTTCATCATATTCATCATAATCCAATCCTGGCTCCCCGGAAGGCGTCGTATCGCCATCATTATCAGGGTCGTAATCAAAGAGGACCTCATCATCATCTCCAGCATGGTCGATACCGCGGGCTCTCATCTCTTCATCTCGCTTGCGTGCTTCCTCGTCCTCGCGAATCTGCCTGGTGTACTGTTCCTTATCACGCCTGGTCCGGTACATTATCCGGTCACACCAGCTCGGTGCTCTTTTCTTTTCACTCGAGTCAAAAAGACCCACAGTGCCTACATCGTACTTGTATGAGGGCAGGAAGGTGATGGGACCTTCGCGCCATCCGTCGTGGAACACCCTGCGCTCCTTTCTGACACGCAGCAGCTGGTCGTGCGGGAGCAGTGAGTCTAGGATGGCCTGCAGAGAGACCGGATCTTCGTGGGGGTCAGGCTCAAAGTCGTCAGGATCGGGTAGAGAAAGGGAGTCATCGTCGCTGCTCTGGGCCGTGGGGCGGGTGTCTGTAGACACATCATCTGCCTGGTCATTGCTACTATCCGTGGTCCTCGCGACGATGATGCCTTCCTCCCCTTTTAAAGTCTCCTTGGGCTTGTTGAGGTCGTAATCGCCCCGCGTATGTAGCAGCAGCAAGCGACGAATATCATCGCCAGGTATACCATCCAGCCTGAAGTTCAGGTCACCGAACCAAAAAGCGAAATCGGCGTCGTCGATCCTGTCCTGGTTCTCCTCCTGGACGTCTCCAGCGATAACGATGGGATTGAAGCGGGCCCTGTCCAGAATCGCTCTTGTGTCCCAGCAACGACGCTCAACGGTGGCAGAGTCGTTGCCGCTTGATAAGTGCGAGTTGACGAAGACGAGCTTGGTCGTCTCCCCAAGCACGACGCGGGCAACCGTGGCACCCTTGTTTCCCAGCCAGCCACCCACGCCAGTCCCGATTGACCGTGTACTGAAATTACTGATGCAAGGGGCCACGTCGGGAGAGGCATACATCAAAAGGAGGAGGCCGGACATCTGCTCTGAACCAACGAACTCATAGCCTGCTGGCAAGGCAGCCTCCAGGGCAAGGCGCCACTTGTCTGTAGGGTTGGGCTCGGAATAGACATACTGGGTGACGGGGTTGAGATTGACAACCTCCTGGAGACCCAGGACGTATAGACCAATCTGATCGCGTCCTGAAAGTCGTGCGGACCCCGAGTCCGGAGAGGCACCATCTCCCAGATCCCGCGTCTCTACAGCAGGATTGTCGGATAGGTCCGGGCCGGCAAGCTTCGTGTCGATGCCCTCTCCGTCGATAAACCATGATGCCAGGTCCTTGTCAGTGCCAGGGCAAGCGGCGACGTTCCAGGTGCCGACCTTGACCTTTATGCGACGGGTTCTCGTGTACTCGGTACGACGGGCGTAGACAGCGCGGCCCAGGGACTGGGGGCTTGGGAGCGAGAGATCAGCCGGATCGGAGGCGACGGAGGCAGAGCGTTCCGGTGGTGAAGCGGCCATCTCGGCGGCCGCGGGTGAAGCTACAGGTCGACTTGGGGAGAGGGGCGGGGGGGTTAGATGGACTTCACGGACATCTGGTGGGCGCAGTAGGGTCAGTATCTGTTGTTGGACATTGCGCGTTGCGCATTGCGCATGCGACTGGGGTGGAGTGGGAACAAGCTTACCAACATGCCAGCGGCACGGGTGGTAGGTGAGGTTGAATGAAACGGATTCTTTTGGTGGCACGAGAGCATCACAATGATCACTCAATTAGACACGGTCGGCCACTCTTATTTGTGATGGGCGTAGTCGGGGGAAGGTTGGAAGAGACGGTGCTCGCAGCACGAAGAAGATGATCGTGTATATTGGTTCCATCAACTAGGGACAGAAGGGACAGGAGGGACAGAAGGGACAGGAGGGACAGGAGGAACAACAGGAGGACAGGAGGACAGCTGGGTGCATGACGTCGCGCCGCGGCCGCCGCCGTGTCGTTGTCTATGGTCCTCAGGTCGCCCTGGTTTGGTCACTACCCAGGTATTGTTCTGATTGAACTTGTAATTGAAGTAAAGGTATGCTGAAGGTCAATATCCTCTTGTATCTGTCAACTGTTGCAAGCCCTGGAGTTCGTAGAGGGACCCCTGGAATTGAATAATAGACTTTTGTACCGTCGTACTCGAGGCTGCAAGATCTGCCCGGGTGTGTACATAGCTACCTAAGTACCTACGTATTTCCAATGTATGGTCCACGGGTCACCCACCCTCTTTGCATCTTATCGATAGACAAGTGTACCGTAAGCACCATCTCCCGAGGTCACCTCCAAGTATCTACCTAGGTACTTAGAGTACACAAACAAGTACGGACACTCACCCTCCAAGCTACATACCTAGGTAGGTCTCCTCTGTCAATCTCTACCGACACACAGACCGTACCTAGGTAGTCGTCGCATAGGCCAAGTTGACCGAAGCTAGAGGCCATCCCAGGGCTTGTCACCGGGGACAGCACTCAGCGCCAGAAACCGCGACAGCACTGCTCACCCTTGCTCAACTATTGGACTGCGCCAGGTATGTAGACAAACACAACAGCAATTGGGCGTCGCTGATATACCGTCATGGATTCGAGCAGGCGACCGACTTCTTCTACGCCACCATCACCCTAGTCCCGACAACGCCTACCTCTTGCCAACAACCATCATGGCCCCTTCGACTACTCCCCGCACTTTCCATCATCAGAGCCAGCAAGGTGCTGACGGCGTCGCATTTGCTCCTTCAATAATCCGTTCCTCCGTCATCTCTACCACTCCGAGAGGGAGCGCCGGTGGGGCCAACCGTGTGCCCGACCCAATACCCGCGGGCACCTCAGGTTATGATTCCGACGCCAACTACCTCGACCCTTCGGCTTCAGCTGCAGCTCTGGCCCTAGCTCTACATCCAGAGAAGCCGGACAGCCGTACCATTAACGACAT
The DNA here is from genome assembly GCA_003795295.1 of Cytospora leucostoma. Classification (NCBI taxonomy): domain Eukaryota; kingdom Fungi; phylum Ascomycota; class Sordariomycetes; order Diaporthales; family Cytosporaceae; genus Cytospora; species Cytospora leucostoma. The sequence goes on along the minus strand of LKEB01000044.1, from coordinate 36,622 downwards.
GAACCTCGCCGTCCTCCGCCGCTATGATCCCACCATTCAGGGCTACAGCGCCATGTCACATAACGCCACCCTCTACAAGATGAATAAAGAGAAGCAGTGGGAGGAGTCCGATGTCAAGGGTCCCCTCTTCGTGTGTATCCAGACGCCAGATCTGTCAACCGGCCACATCATTCCACGCTCCTGTGTCTACGTCCTGAATCGACAGGCTCTGGAAAATGCCGTCATTGATCTTACTACTGTTGTCCACTGCGAACTCCAAGATCAGCTGCTTATAGCCGTCACGGATAACGACGACGTGCTGGGTCTACACCTGGATGCCGAATCGGCGGGCAAGACTTGGTCCCACGTTCTAGAGCAGTGGGAGCCCATTCAGGATGCTAAAAAGCTATCAATCCGGCAGACTTAGTGCCGTTCATGCATGTTCAAGCGTAATCAGCAATACCTCTAGGGAAGCGAAGCTAAACCTATTATCTACTTTAAAGGGTAGCACCAATAAGACTATAGGGATATAGGCTTACCTCTCTAATTAAAACTAGCTATATACTCAAGTATAGAAGCTTCTTCTACTATCTATATTATATCTCTTACTATTTATTATTATTTATACTTCAAGTACTAGAAAGTAGATAGAATATACCTTTTATTAGAAAGAGTAATATTTATTATTAAGTCTATACTAGAACTTCTACTCTACTATAAACTCTTCTTATAAATTTAATCTAATTAGCTTACTTTAAAATTAAATCTAATTAATAAAAAGAACTTTTAAAATAATTAGTTATAGCTTAGTCGCTTATTAGCTTAGAAAGTAAGTAGAGTAGAGGAGGTATAGCTAGCTTATAGCTTTAAAGAGTTAAAGTTAAGAAGAGAGCAGCTAGCTATTATTCTTTTTAATAGAAAGCATTATTTAATAAGCATTTATACTTATTAAAACATATAGTTAAGGTATTAGAGGGCATATAGAAGGTTATAAGGAGATAACTAATATATAGTATAATTTGAGGGAATAGGGATATAAAACCTACTAGATTAAATAAAATAAATTAATTAATAGGATATAAGTAAGAGTAGAGCTTTGCTCCCCTTTATATCTAAATCTAAAAAATATAGTATTCTATATTATTATAACCTATAGTTAGGTTACTAGGGGGCATATAAGAAAGAAGGAAACTAATATATAGTATAGCATATAAAATACGATATAGACCTACCTAAGGTTATATAACGAGGATCAGTTAGTAGGATACGAATAGGAGCGAAGCCTCGCTCCCTATTATATCTACGACCCAGTAAACGTAAAGCCTCATATACCCTCGGGTCCTAACTAAAGAGCTGGATATATAGTATAGATACTCCCTTAGATAGTAGATAGATATCTCTTAGCTCTTTAGCGATCAATCTAAGTATCATTCTCATATAATAGGAGTAATCTCCTCTTGATTATAAAGATAGTATATTATATAAAGTACCTTGAACCTCATTTTAATATAAACTTAGTATATAGCCTAAGTACCCTTTAAGTTACCTATATTATATTCATTATATTTTGATCGCTCTTATTTAAGAAGGTTCGATATACGACCCTTATATAATATCTTAGTACTTTATAAGCTTAAGTCCTCAATCAATACCTATAGATTTAGATAATTTATTTAAGGTAGATATCGAAGAATTCAGATAAGAATTCTACTATACTCAAAATATCTATAAGGTCCTTAATAATAGAGAAGATTTAGATATTAGTATAGCCTCTAACCCTAGCAATAATATAGCTACTAATATAGTACTAGAAAACCTACTAATTATTAACCCGCTTATAGAACCTAATAATAATAATAACTACTATTTCAAGGTCGATAAGCTACTATACTTTACTAGTTAATATAGAACCTTAATAGGATTCCTTACCCTTAGCTATATATACCTTATTCACTTAGCTAAGGAATTCGATACTTAGGAAAAGAGAGTTCTAGTAATTAGTAGTAGATTCTAAGGATATATACTTACCTAGTTCGAACCTATCCTTCGGGACTATATTAATAATTATAATACCCTAGAAGGAAGAAAACCTAGGACTATTAAAATCTTCTATAAATATACTAACTTCGAAAAGGTACTTAAAGGAGCCTTCGGAGACCCTAATCTCGAATAAGATATAGAAAGAAAGCTAAATACCCTTAAATAAACCAAATCCGTTATAGACTACCTAGCGAGCTTCTAATAAATCGCCTCCTACCTAGAATAGGAAGACGAGCCGCTTATAGTATAATTCTATAAAGGACTTAAGGACGATATTAAAGATAAGCTTAGCCTATAGGATCGCCCTAACTTCTTTATATAATATATATAGATAGTAGTATAAATCGATAATCGATTATTCGAAAGATATCTAGAGAAGAAAGGAGACTATAGTAATTCTAGATAATCTAATAGGAATAGGAGTAATTAAAGCTAAAAGAGAAACTATAAGCCTATATTCTATAGAATATATATAGGATTAATAGAGCTTAGAGTAGCCTAGAAAGAAACCTATAAGTATTTCAATTATAGAAAACTAGGATATCTAGCTCGAGAATACTATAGTACTAAAAAGGCCTAGTAGCTAGTCCCCTTAGGTAAGAAGGCTAATATCATAATACGAACTATCGGAATAGCTAGATATATCGCTACCTATAAAGAGATCGACTAAGCTATAGTAGAAGGTTACCTCGAACTAAGGCCTAGAGAAAGGACTCTAACTATTACCCTTACTACCTCTGAAATAAGAGATATAGTAGAAGATAACTTATAAGAGTAAACCGATATACTTAGTAATAGCTAGTATAATGATGATTAGGAAGAAAAGACCCCTATAAGCTACTTATTAGACCCGGAAAGTTAGGTAATCCTCAGATAATAGATCAACGAAACTATCGCTTAACCCCTTATAGTATATACCCCTGATCCAACCTACTACCTTAGATTAGCTATATATATCCTCCCTTATAATAGCTTAGAGTATTAATTTATAGTTAATAGGATTTTATAATATTAGTTTATAGAAGTTAATCAATATAAAACTCTATACCCTATAGAATATATATATCTATCCCTAGAATATAAATAGTATAGATAGAATATCGCTTAGATCTTATATATATTCGATAAATATAAAATCTACTTTTAGGAGAAAGTATATAATAAGTTCTTTCTACGAAGATATTAGAACTAGGAGGTAGACTAGTACTACTTCCCTAACTATTTCGGTCTATAGTTCTATAAAGACGAAGAACTTAGCTCAGACTAATATACTATTTTCACCTATAACTTCGATAGCTATTTATAATAGTACTTTATTAGCTATAGGATACTATATGAGTACTCCTTAAGCTAATACCGTATCTATAAATAAGAAAAAGTTACTATATAGTATCGATAGATACGAAAGGATATATAAGAAGCTAAATAGAAGTACTATAAAAGAGTATAATATAGGGCTTATTATAACCTAAGAATATAGAATACCTTTATATAGAACCCGGAACGATTATAGAATAGATAAAGAGATAAAGGTAAGAAGCCTATAATATAGGAACGAATTACCTATAGCCTTATAACCATCTTAGAAGAATAGCTAAAAAATAGCGATAGCTATTAGGAGCAGAACTACTAAATAGTAAGAACCTAGAATAATTCCTCTATACTATAGAAACGGATATCAATACCTACCTCGAATTAGAAATTCTTATTAGAATAACTCATATATACGCGCTTATCGATAGTAGTATATAAGGAAACTTTATCTTACCCGATTTAATGAATAAATAACGGATACTATAGTACTATAAAGACTAAGCCTATACCTTAGGAATGATCTTAATAAATCTTATCGATTACGATAATAGTACTATCCTTAAGGAGACTAATTACCTTCTAATGAAGATTATAGGCTAGATAGAGAAACTATAGTTTGATATCTTTAATATACCTAGATACGATATTATCCTTAGTATACTATAGTTATGAAATAATAATCTAGATATCAATTAGACTACTAATTAGCTTCGCTAGAGAATACCTCCTATAAAGAGAATAGTTAATATTACGAAAGACGAAGGAGTCCTAGTTACTAAAGGTAGCTCGATAATAGAGCGTTTATACGAGAACTCAAATACCCTTAATATTACTATAGAATAGAAAGAATATATAAGGAAGGATAGAGCTATTATAGAAGTCTTAATACGATTTATAAGCTTATCGAAGAAATAATAAAAAGCTTAGAAATAACTAGGAAAGAATTAGAGGGTAAGACTAAAGACCCTAAAATAGAAATAAGAATAAGTATAGGAAACTATCCTCAATATAGAAGAAAGATAGCGGAAGGTATAGAAAGCGATCTAGGATATCAAAAGATATAAGATCTAAATTAATATCGCGATTACTATAAGACTAGTATAGAAGATAGTAGGGGCTATAGAGAGGCTACCTCGTATATAATAAGAAAAAAGACGATAGTAATAGTAAATAGTTAGGAAAATTCGATTATATATTCAGAAATTCGCTAATTACCTCGGTTAAGTAAAGGAAAAAGGGAAGGATCCTAGGGAATATATCCTAAAGTAGTACCGGAAGTATAAGAAGCTATTTATAGCTACTCTAGATATAGGACTCCTAGAATATACTATATAGGACTATGAAATCCCTATCTAAGAAGAATAGATACTATAGTTTAATAAGATATATAATCTTAACGAAGAATAGTTAAAGGTACTTAAGGAGTACTTAGAAGAGAACCTTATGAAAGGTTATATTCGACTATCGATATTACTAGTAGGATACCCGATCCTATTTATATTTAAGAAAAACGGTAAGTTGAGACTATATATCGACTATTAATAGCTCAATAAAATTATAATCAAAAATAGATACCTATTACTACTTATCCGAGAACTATATAATAGACTCTAAGGAGCTAAGTATTTTATAGTACTCGACCTTAAAGGAGTATATAATCTAATTCATATAAAGAAAAAAGAGGAATAGAAGATAGTATTCTAAATATACTATAGTTACTACGAATACTAAGTTATATTATTCGGACTAATTAATATACTAGGAAGTTTTTAAGCTATAATCAATTATATCTTATAAGAATATTTAGATATTATAGTTATCGTATACTTTGATAATATCCTTATCTATTCGAAGAACCTTTAGAATTATAAGAAATATATATACTAAATACTAGAGAAACTTTAAGAAGTAAAACTTCTAGTAGAATTAGAAAAATATAACTTCTATATATAGAAAGTAGACTTCCTTAATTATACTATTATATTAGGAAAGATCTAGATATAAGAATCTAAGATTATAATAGTTAAGGATTAGCTAATATTAATAAATATAAAGGATATATAAGCTTTCCTCGGATTTATAAACTTCTATTAGTAATTTATCAAAGACTATAGAAAATATATAATACCCTTAATATATTTGATACGAAAGGACGTACTATTCAATTGGATTATAGATATTTAGAACGTATTTGAGAAAATCAAGGAAATTATTACCTCTGAACCCTTTTTAATAGAAATAGACCTAGAAAAAGAATTCGAAGTTGAAATAGATATATCTAACTACGCTATAGGCGGATAACTCGGATAGTATAACGAAAACGGTAAATTATATCTAGTTACCTACTTTAGTAAAATATTCAGCGGATTAGAACTCAATTACTAGATATACGATAAAGAATTAATAGTAGTTATTGAATTATTTAAAGAATAGGAATCCTACCTTATTAGTATATGATATTAGATTAAAGTCTATTTAGATTATAAGAACCTTATTAGCTTTACGACTATTAAGGTATTCAATAAACGATAGGTTAGATAAGTAGAATATCTCTCTTAGTTCGACTTTAAGATCTACTATTAGAAGCGATCCGAAAATAGTAGAGCCGATATACTTAATAGACGACCCGACTATTAGTAAGAAGTTCTTTTAGAAATATAGAGTATTCTGAAATAGGATTCAGATAGAAATATTATATAAGAACTATACTAAATCTTAATAACTTATCGACTCATACTCGACTAAGATTAATAAGCTAAGTTAATAACGGCCTAATAAGGCCTTGGTTAAGAAGAAAAAAACTAGCTATAGGAAGAAAGTAGACTATTCTTCTAGTAAAATAAGCTCTATATACTAATAGAGCTCCGATAAGAACTTATCTAACGAATATATAAAGTACTAGCTTATAGATATTAAGGAATTACCTCTACTATAAAAAGAATTTATAGATATTATGAGTTCCCTTAAATATAATAAAATATAACTAATATTATTAAAGATTACGATATCTATAATAAAAGTAAAGTAGTATAATATAAACCTTATAGAGAACTATAACTACTCGTAGTCGTAGAACGACTATAGTCCTTAGTTAGTATAGATCTTATCGTTAAACTCCTAAAATCTAAGGAACCTATAATAGGAGTACTTTACGATAGTATCCTAATTATTATAGATAGACTTATAAAATATACTTACTTTATACCCTATTAGGAATCATCTAATATAGAAGAACTCATATATATATTCATCCGTATAGTTATAAGCTAGTATAGAACTCCCGATAAACTCATTATAGATAAAGGAATAATATTTACCTTAAAGTTTTAATAGGTAATACTCAAATAACTTAGTATTAAGTAGAAGTTATTAATAGTATATCACCTATAATCGGACGAATAAATAGAATAACTCAATTAAATCGTAGAATAATATATTAGGAGCTATATTAATTATAAGTAGAATAACTAAATAGAACTCCTCTTATTAGTATAATTCGCCTATAATAGTATAGATATATCGATAATAGAAGTATTATTATTCTATACTAACTATAGATATAACCCTAAGGTATATAAAGAACCTATACTAGGATAAGAAAATATCGAAGTAAGTAAATGAATAGATAAACTCTATTAAATCTAACGATAAATATAAGAAGACCTTAGCTTTATTTATAAACGAATAGTAAGCTATTATAACTAGTAAAGGTTAAAGGGACTAACCTTTAAGAGGGGAGATAAGGTCTATTTACTATATAAAAATATTTCGATAAAATAACCTAGCGAGAAACTTGATTTTAAGAAACTCAGAGTATTCTAGATTATAGAAAAACTCTCCGATATTAATTATAGATTAGATTTACCTCTAGGAATAAGGATATATCCTATTTTTTATATTTCACTTCTCGAACTAATACTAGCTAGTATAAGATTAGATATAGATATTAAGCTAGACTATAATGAATAAGAATACGAAGTTGAAAATATTCTCGACTTACGATAATATAGTAGTACTATAGAATATTTGATTAAATAGAAGGGATATAGTAATAAAGAAAATTTATAGGAATTAGAAAATAACCTTAGAAATACTAAGCTCAAAATCCGATAGTACTAATAAAACTACTTATTATATACTAGCCTATAGCGATAATATACTAAAATCTATACCTAGATCAAGATAGAATAATTCTATATTATCCCAATTAACTACCTTATTCGATAAGCCTAGATCTACCGACCCCTCTATAGGATAAGGATCCTTACTAATAATAATAAGCGAGGCCTCTATAGCCTCTAAATGCTCTAATTCTTCGATACTCTTATAACTATACCGGATCATCTTAGAAGCTTAGGAATCTAATAGATAGCTCTATTAATATAACCGAAGGATACGAGCCTTTATCTCTTCTTTAGCTATCTTAGTAGTACGAAGCTCTTCTCAGACTTATAATACCTCTTAGTATAAACGCATAATTTCGGCTATATTCGGACCTTTATACCGATAAGAATATTTCCGATAAATATACTCGCTATAATAGGAAGAATTATTACTCTTAATATAAGGGGTATTGCGCTACTTATAAGCTAGATATTTAATAGGTATCTCGCTACTATATATTATAATTAAAGTAGTAAGGGCGAGGTTTACTATAGCAGCGCCTATAGGGTATCACCAATTAGATTAGATAAGGAGATTAGATAAGGTATTCTACTAGGCGGTATAGGACAGACTAACCTTCAGAAGGTCTTAAGCCCTACCTCTAGACCTACCTTTCATAGCTTCCTTCCTAGCAAGAACAACTAATATAGAGAACAGAATCTACTACTTGCATTCGCACCTACCAGTACTACTATAAGTAGTAGCTATAACTCTATACTATAGAGATAATCTTCATTCGATTCAACGTCCCTAAGGCCCTAGGAATAGAATCATTACCGATTGAATCGGCCGCGAAGCTATTACGCGCTTACCCTCGTTTGAGAGGAGCGCGGCCTCAGCAAAATCAATATACCAACACGAAGCTATCGCATATCTACGCTTACCTAAGAAAGATACGGCTTCAGTAGAGGCGAAGTAATCGTATATTCACGCCTACTAGGGAAGTTCATATCGAAAGCCTAGCCTAGGAAAGTACCCTATCGTTTCGCAAACGGACGCCTTAGTAGTAGCTATTTGCAATCACTACTTTGATCCTAGGCAACGGATTCAATACGTTATCATAGAAGCTATAAGTTTCCCTAGTCCTTTATATCTACCTAGAAAGTCGGAACTATTTCTTTTATATTATATATATCTTCATTTCCCCTTATACTATTTGCTTTACTCATTCTACTAAGATGGAAATAGAGATAGCTGATAAATAGATTCCTCGAGGCAAGTCGCCCTCTAAATAGGTAGAAGCGATAGCGCGTGAATTAGGAGGAGCTTTAGGAAAGAATCCGGCCCTTTACTATAGCGCAAACTTATCAAGTACTACCGCCGGTCCCTCAAATATTACTATAGGCCTATCAATTCAACCCGCGAACGAATCCCTCTTCGATACCCTAAAGTCAAATCGATTTACTAACGAGAATGAATTCCAAACGAACCTATATAACTCGTCTATAGTAGACGAACCTAACGATCGCCGAACCTATATATTGGAATATGATATACCGTAATCTCTAGCGGAGCTAGCTAACTTTACTAATAACGATACTTTCAAAGTATATATATGATATATCAAGTAGTTAGCCGATGAAGTAAGGTTCGGACTCATCGGTATAAGGGCATAATTAGCAGAAACGAATAGGCATATTGATAAGGTAACGTATACGCAGAAGGAAACGGGGAAGTTGATAGATATATAAACGGGTATACTAAATGCGCTATTGAAATACTTTAATATTGACCCCTAAATAACTACTATTATAGCTGATATATAGTATCAAGTCAATTATAATCAATAAATATAAGTAGAGCAACCCGAGGCTTATAGGTAGCCTAGACCATTGAACTTATCCGATCAATATAATCGCGCTTCGCCTTTTAACGCGTATAAGGGATAAGAATAAGCGGGTAGACGGTATATTCGGTTCGAGCCTCAAACGGTAGGAGGAGGTAGTAGCGACCCAAATCCTAGTGATTCGGACGATAATAGCGATAATCGCGATGATAAACGATAGCTACGATATTCACGATAACTACCGATACTACTATAACTACCTTTACGAGGCCCTTTCGTACGAGGAGATACTCCCTAGTCTAGTAAATCTACTATATCGGCTTTCTCTAATACGAAACTCAAGCGAGAGGAAGTAGGTATATTTGACCCTGAGTACGAAGATCCTAACGATATAGGTATAGTTATAGTAGGAAAGGATCTTATTTTTACCGATATATAGACCTTTATCGAGCGCTTAGAATCATTCAAAGATTCCGAAAACGGCTAGGATATAGAGGGAGAGGTTATAAGAATATTCCTAACTCTATTATAGGGGGCTACCGTCTACTAATAGATAAACGAAATAACCTCCTCTAAGTATCGCGAACTTCGAGATAGGGGTTACCCGGTAGTTATTGACCTATTGACTTCTAGATTCTCAATAGAACCAATATATGCTACTTATAAGTTCCGAGATATATATCTTACTCTTCGAGAGATTATACGAGATGAATTCGTACTTCGAAAGTTTATCTAAAAGAATCTTCGTTATACTCGTATAATAAGTATACTCGACCGAGAGAATTTAAACTAGAAGGGAGCTATCAATAATATCTAGAATAAGATAGACGAACGGATCTAGACTCACTTAGTACCTCTATATAAGCATTCGATGCTTAACGAATATATAGAGGATATTGAAGCAGCTAAGAGCATACTAGTTAATATTACTAACCGTTGCTACTCTGAATATATAAAGGGCGGTCGGTATAGTCAATCACCTACTCGTAAATACGATAGCTATAGAAAACTAGAAGAAAACCGAGATCGAGGTGATTCCTCTCGATAGGATCGTTACGACCGTCGCGACTACTATGATCGTCGCGACCGCTATAGTGACCGCCGAGGTGAGCGGGACCGAGGCGACCGTCGTCGAGACCGAGGCGACCGAGACCGTGATCGGGGTCGTAATCGAGATCGTAACTACGATAGACGATACGATAATTAAGAGAAAGGAAAAGATAATAGCAAGAAGAAATTATAGAATCGTCTACTAAGCCCCGAATACAAGCGAGCATATAATATCAAGGAAATAGATAACGAGGACCCACGCTTATATTCGCCGAGCCCTAAAGGAGATATTAACTAGATTGATAGCCCTCTATTACCGGATATAACGTCGATTATATCGTTACGCTCTATTACGCTAGATAGCGCTTATAATCTACGAGAGATTGAATATCCTACTAACCGTACTTGCGTATTCTACGACGAGGTATTCGATACCCGGGGATAACTATTTAGATATATTAAGCAATATGAACTTCGAAACCAAAAGGTCAATGTTTATAAGGAAGTAAGGAGATATATACGGGACGCCGTAATATAGGCTAGTTATATTATAACCGGAGGAATAGCGTAGATAAAGCAACCTCCCTTATAATATAATAAGGAGAATATATTAGAGGAGTTACTAACCTTACTTATCCCTAACCATCCTATAGGCAGTTATATGCATTTGCAAATCAGTATATATATAGGCCTATATAGCTCGGACCTATAGTTATATATAGATACGGGTACGGGATATGATCTAGTAGACTATAAGTTTTTATCTCAGTTTGAGGACGTTTAGATCACCGAGTATACCCCTCGTCGCCTTATAGGAGTAGGGAGCGGTATTATAAAGTTAATATAATTCGCTAAATAGTCCTTTTATACGTATAGACGATATACCGATAGTACCTCTAGCTTATTGAGATAACGAGTAGGGGTATAGATTATAGATTACCTACTCGTAGGGGTATTGATCGGTAACGGTTGGCTATATATACGAAAAGCACTCATTGACTATAAAGCTATAACGATCACCTACCCGAACTAGCGTAACTTTTAGGTACCGTTTCTCATTCATAAAACGGCGCTAGCTCCGACTATATATAAGGTTCGCTTAGTATATACCTATATAGTATAGCTAGGATATATAGCTAAAGTTGATATAAAATATACCGATCTACCTAAGGGGCGCTCATTTATATTCACTTCTATATATCCCGTTACTATGAACGGTATCACGGATGCTCGTACTCCTAAGATAGTAGCGGTATATAATACGATAAAAGAGGTAGTGAAGATACTAAAGGGCATAAGGATAGGTACTATCTACGAGTACGAGGACGCGTTATATTTCAACGCTACGATGAGAAGCGTGATCGCAGCCCTCGGAATAGCAATAGTACTGGGAAGTTTGACTAGTATAGCTACCCCGAGTACCGCCCTCGTAACGGGAGGTACTTAGGTGAACTTCGGGAACTCAACTCATCTACTAGGATAGATCAATATCAATAGCGAATTTGAGTTAACTAAGGATATCATTGATACGGCTAAAGGCAAGGATATTAATACTAAGCCTCTTAATGCATTCAATACGACTTCGGATATACCTATAATAGATACAGTATACTTAGCTATTCAGGATACCGGTATAGCATATAACGTAGGCCTAGAGAGTACCGACCTAGGAGACGTAGTACTTGATAACGACGGCTTAGAACCTAGACCAATCACTACTATTCGGGGATCTCTCGGTATCAAGGTACTAGAAGCAATACCTAGCCTAGTAACGGAAAGCGGTATCTATATCTCAGCTTCAGACTCGGCTAAGGTAGAATAACTTCGTGATATAGTAGAGCGCTACCTATAGGTATAGGAATATAAGGGTCCCCTTAAGATAGATAAGGATCAAATGATAAAGGTCCTATTATTAGACGGCTAGCAATACGCGAAACTCAACCGCCTAAGGTACCCTATCGCTCGATGGGATGAGAAATTCATCGACTAAGTATATGATAGCCTATATAAGGGTAACTGCCTAGAATTCATAAGCGATATATACCCTTTTATTATTCCTATCTTCGTAGTCTAGCGATAGGTATACGGAAGCGAGAAAGGACGGGTAGTCGCGGATTTGCAGCTATTGAATAAATGGGTAGTACTAGATAACTATCCCTTACTATTATAGCTAGATATGATTGAGTTACTTCGTAGGAAGCGGTATATCACGGTTATTAACGCGATAGCTTTCTTCTTCTAATTTCCTATCTACCCTGATTATCGCGATCGGTTTACTCTAGTTAGTTATCGAGGGTTAGAGTGCTCGAAAGTAGCATTGATAGGCTTTCAGAACTCGCTAGCGCATACCTAGCGTTTTATGGATCAGCTATTATTGAAATATCGGGACTATATTCGAGCTTTCATTGATAATATCATTATCTTTTCGGATAACTTCTATGATTACCTCCGATACCTAGATATCGTATTGAGTATATTTGATAAGTAGGGCGTTTCCTTATCCCTAATGAAGACTTTTATAGGGTATCCGTCTATAGAACTGCTTGGATTCTATATTGATATATTGGGGCTAGCTACTATGAAGGAGCGTACTGAAGCGTTTCGCAAAATGACCTTCCCCTTAAATCTAAAGGACCTAGAAACCTATTTAGGCGCTACCGGCTTCCTACGAACTATGATTCCGTACTATATATAACTATCTGAACCCTTATAGCGCTATAAGGTCGCGCTACTAGTAGAAGGTCGTAAAGCAGGTCGTATCCAAACTAGTAATCGCAACGTAAGGTAGGCATATATACGATATACCTACTATGAGCCTACTACGGATAAACGCAAGGTATTCGATAACTTATAGCGGTATATCTACGAGGAGATATACCTATTCTATATAGAACCGTAATAACGGCTTTTCCTTCAAATTAACGGCTATCTATAACGTAGTTTTAGCGTTATAGTATTCTAATTGAAAGAGGACTACTTATAGGAATCAGGCGTATTAATTCCAGCTCATGCTATCAAGCTAGTGATATTCCTTAATCGCTACCTAATAAAGGCTAAAATGAATTACGGCCCCTTAGAGTAGGAAGTCGCTTGCTTAGTTTGGGCAGCGAAGCGTTTATATATAATGATTCAGTCGAATCAGGTATAGCTTATAGTAGTATTAATAGACTATAATACTATTAAGGGCATTATCATATAAACACGCCTTAATATAATATCTACTAATCGCGCGAACCGCCGACTGATTAATACGTCTATTTACCTTAGCTAATACTAATTCGAAGTATACTACCTAGCTAGAAAGCTTAATTTTATACCCGATGCCTTATTACGATTAGCTATAGATACGGACGGTATTATATAGACGACCGAGGAACTAGCTATCCTCGATACCCTAGTTGACGATATACTAGCTTATATTATATATACTATAGAAATATAAATATCGCTAGATATAAGGTATCGCTTCGTTACCGTATATAAGGACGATAAAACATATTCCGCTATCATTAACGGTCTATTAGCTATAGCCTCTATCAACGAGGACGTTAACTCTATTTCGAGGCCCGGCTATCCCTTTCGCCTATATAAATAGCTCCTATATAATATTGACCCGAACGGTAAGGAGCGATTAGTAGTACCGTAGATATTGATTCCGTAGTTCCTATATAGCGCTTACGACGAGAAGCATCATTTTAGCCGTGATAAAATAATAGCAGACTTGGATAAGGTCTACTTTCGACGAAAGCGATACTATATTGAGGCATATCTTAAATATTGCTATTAGTATAGCGCTTAGAAGAAGGACAATCAAAAACCTATCGGTAACTTATAACCGATCTAGGCTCCGACTAAGCTAATATATATAATCTCCCTAGATATCATACTAGGGCTACTAAAGGTATCTTCACGATATATACCCTAGTAGTTGAAAGGATTTGATGAATATAATTCTCTAATACTAGTTATATATAAAACGTCTAAGAGAAGCCTCTTACTTCCGGGATACGATACCTATAGTACTGAGTAGTAGGGAGAAGTACTAGGTCGATAGCTCCTTTTGAGCGACTAGGCGTGCCCTTAAGTGATCATCTCTAATAGGGACGCTAAATTCACCTCGAAGTTTTAAATAGCCCTCTAGAAGAACTTCTATACGGAATTATATATAACGACCGCGTACTATCCGTAAGCCGATAGAGCGGCTGAGCGAAAGAACTAAGATATGGAATTAGCTATATGCTACTATACTACTGAATATCCTAACGAATCGTAGATTGATTTACTTCCGTCTTTATAGTGGAATCTGAATAGCTTGTAGTAGTATTCGATTGATGCAAGCCCTTATGAATTTCTATTCGGGTTCAAGATCCCTTCCCTATCCGACCGACTAATCCATCTCTCAAAGAAGTTGATTGATATTCGCTTTATACGGGAGTATCTATATAAAGATGTATAGTTAGCTATAGATATTATCGTAGTATAGAATAAGCGCTAATACGATAAGAAATATCATTACGAGGAATTTAAAGTTAGAGATAAGGTATAGTTATATATAGGCAAAGCCTATTAGCTACTCTTTCGATAGAATAATAAGTTATAGCTACTATACGAAGGGCCCTTTACGGTTATAGCGAAAGTATCACCTCTAGCCTATAAGCTCGATTTTCATACTAGAGACCGCGATACGGACGTCTAGGTATATGATACTATCAGTATCCAATACTTATCGCGATACGAAGCCGAAGACGATCCCTATAGTCGATAGTACCTAGAACCGGGTCCTATAAAGTATAATAAGGATGAACGCCCTGAGTCTATAGCCTCTAATGAGGAGGACTATAAGGTTGAATGCATCCTTGATAAGAAGGTAGAGCGATATAGTAGTGGGAATGCTATAAGGTACCTTATACGCTAGAAGGGTTATTCTTCACGATACGATCGCTAGAAGTCGTTGCATGAACTAGCTGGTTATAAGGAACTGATTACCGATTTCGAGCAAAGGCTTGCTATAGAACCAGCAAATCCACCCCTCAAGGGATAACGCCGGAGCACGCGAGTAAGGAAAGCTAAGTAAGGCGTAGGCGATTGCCTGATTGGGAAATAACGAGGACGTTATAAGAGTTTTGCGTGGCCGGTACTTATAGCAGCGCCTATAGGGTATTACTAGTTAGATTAGATAAGGAGATTAGATAAGGTATTCTGCTAAGCGGTATAGGATAGACTAACCTTCAGAAGGTCTTAAGCCCTACCTCTGGACCTACCTTTTATAGCTTCCTTCCTAGCAAGAACAACCAATATAGAGAATAGAATCTACTACTTGCATTCGCACCTACCAGTGCTACTACATTTACTTAGGCTTTCTAGTTAGAGGACTTAGAATGAGATTTATTGACTTTAGATGATATAACGTATTAGGAAGGTATAAGGCGAATCAAGAATAATAAGGAGAATACTTATAGAATAACCTAGATCTTCGGGACGAAGATTATAAGAGGAGGAGGATAATATTATAACCTATAGTTAGGTTACTAGGGGGTATATAAGAAAGAAGGAAACCAATATACGGTATAATATATAAAATACGATATAGACCTACCTAAGGTTATATAATGAGGATTAGTTAGTAGGATACGAATAGGAGCGAAGCCTCGCTCCCTATTATATCTACGACCCGATAAATGCGAAGCCTTATATAATGAATATAATATAGGTGATAAAAGGGGTACTTAGCTATATACTGAGTTTATATCATAAGGAGGTTCAAGGTACTTTATATAATATGCTATCTTTATAATCAAGAGGAGATTACTCCTATCATATGAGAATGATACTTAGATTGATCGCTAAAGAGCTAAGAGATATCTATCTACTACTAAGGGAATATCCTTATTATATATCTAGCTCTTTAGCTAGGGATCTATTGGATCTATAAAGATCTAGAAGATCCTGAGTATTAGATCTATTAGATCTATATAGATCTAGAAGATCTAATACCTACTGACTATTCCTATCACGTGACCTAAGCGGGTCTCGTTATATCTCATATACTATACTATATATTGGTTTCCTTTCTTCTTATATACCCCCTAATACCTTAACTATAGGTTATGATATTATCTTCCTCCTCTTATAATCTTCATCCTAAAGATCTAGATTATTCTATAAGTACTCCCTTGATATTCTTAATTATCTTATACCTTCCTAATCTATTATATCGTCTAAAGTCAAAAGTTCGTATATTACTAAATCTTCCTTAGGTATAAAGAAGACCTAAGAGAAGCGCGAGTTACTTACCGTTATCCTTACTTATAGTATTGAAATACCGTCCTACTCTGCCTATAAATTATAGGGAATTGAATCTTATATAGCCTTATCTAAAGATTCATTAAGGTATACCGAGTATATCAAGCTAGGTCTTTCTTACTATAATATATTAGGGCCTACTCCTACCGAGATACGGAATATCGCTAAATAGAAATAACGCTTAGAGGACGAGATTAAAGAGACTTAGTTGAAGCTTATATACCTGATTACTCAGAAACGAGAGTAGTTAAAGAAGATAAAGTAGGTTATCCGTTATAGTTTAGATAGTATAGAGGAATTAGATCGTATAGAATCCGAGGAGGCGTCTTATACCATTACTTTAGTTACTAGTAAGGAGCCTTATCCTAATTAGGGTATAGTAGATCTTAGTTTATCGAATAATATAATTAATTAGGGTAGTATAGATATATCTAGAATTGACTTAGGGTTAGAGTTAGGTATATTATCGCTACGGGCTAGTATATAATAGGTATTAGTATTAGTACTATCGGATTTTGAGTTTTGCGTTTCTAAGGTTATCTTCTAGTTCCTATAAATTCTCTTCGTTACTATATCCCTTCTATTTAACTAAATATTCTATAGTACTACTATATTATCGTGAGTCGAGGATATCTTCGACTTCGTATTCTTATTCGTTATAATTTAATTCAATATCTATATTTAATCTTATATTAACTAGTATTAGTTCGAGAAGTGAAATATAAAAAATAGGGTATATCCTTATTCCTAGAGGTAAATCGAGTTTATAAGTAATATCAGAGAGTTTTTCTATAATCTAGAATACTCTAAGTTTCTTAAAGTTAAGTTTTTTATTAGATCGTTTTATTGAGATATTTTTATATAGTAAATATACCTTATCTCCCCTCTTAAAGGTTAATCACTTTAACCTCTTAAGATTATAGTATTTCTCTATTCGTTTATAGATGAAATTGAGTTCCTACTTGATTTCGTTCTATAAGTAGTAGATTTCTTTAGTTCTTTTACTTATTTCGATATTATCTATCTCTATTATAGGTTATCGGTATATTTCTAGGTCTCGTATATAGAGAGCCTTAAAAGGTAATATTCCTATTATCGAGGTATCTATACTATTATAGGTATACTAAGCTAGTAGTAGAAGTTTAACCTAATTATTTTATTTATAGTTAATATAGCTCCTTAAGTATTATTCGATAACCTAATTGAATCGTTCTATTTATCTATCCGTTTATAGGTAATAAGCTATTGATATTTTCTATTTGATTCCGAGTCGCTATAGGAATATTATCTAAAACTTAGAAGTAAATATCGTTCCTCTATCCGTTATTAATTCTTCGGGTACTCCTTACTAGCTTACGATATTCTATAAAAATATATATATAAGTTCTTCTACTATTAAGGACTCCTTATATAGTATAAAGTAAACGTATTTCGAGAATCGATCTATAATAATTAATATACTATTATATAGTACTTCTATTATTAGTTCCCTAGACTTAGGTAGCTTGACTATAAAGTCTAAGCTAATTAAGGACTATAGTCTATTTACTATAGGGAGTAGTCTTAGTTCTCTATAAGGTTTATATCGTAAGGTCTTACTTTTATTATAGATATCGTAATCTTTGATAGCCTAGGTTATATCTTATCGTATTCTAGGGAATTCGTAGTATTATCTAATCCTTTTCGTTATTATTATAATTCCTTAATATCTATAGGCCGGTACCTTATATATTTACTAAATGAGTTCTTTTCGTAATTCTATAGGTATATAGAGCTTGCCTTATTATAGGAGAAATCTATCTTCTTCCTATAGTTGCTCTTTTTCTTCTTTACTTATCCTTTACTAAGCTTATTAAAGCTTCTCTTTCTAGTCATTATCGAGTATAAACTAATAGATTACTAAAACTTATTATAATTCCTATATAATATTCCTATCTAAATCCTATTTTAGAATATTCTATATTTCTAGAGGAATTTCCTATTAATAGTCTAATCGTCTATTAAGTATATCTATTCTATTATTTTCCGATCCTTTTTAATAATAGATCTTAAAGTCGAATTAGGAGAGGTATTCTACCTATCTAACCTATCGTTTATTAAATATCTTAGTAATTATAAAACCGATAAGGTTCTTATAATCTAAGTAGACTTTGATCTAGTATTTTACTCCGATTAGGTAGGATTCCTATTCCTTGAATAATTCGATAATAGCTATTAATTCTTTATCGTAAATCTAGTAGTTAAGTTCTAGTCTATTGAACTTTCTTAATATATAGGTAACTAAGTATAGTTTACTATTTTCGTTTCTCTATCCTAATTATCTACCTATTATATAGTCGGATATATCGGTTTCTATTTCGAATAGTTTACTAGGGTCTACTTCCCTAAGTATTAGTTTTAAGATAATAATTTCCTTGATTTTATCGAATACTTCTTATATTTCTATAATCTAATCGAATAATACGTTTTTTCGTATTAGGTATATTAGAGGTATTATATATTTTCCGAAATCCTTAATAAACTATCTATAGAAGTTTATAAATCCGAGGAAGGCTTATACTTCCTTAAGGTTTATTAGTATCGGCTAATCCTTAACTACTATAATTTTTTCTTTCTATATTCGGATTTCGCTTAATACGATCGTATATCCGAGGAAATCAATTTCTTATTTATAAAATTGATACTTTATTAGTTCTACTAATAGGTTTCTATCCTAAAGTATCTATAGTATCTAATATATATACTTCTTATAATCGTCTAGGTTCTTAGAATAGATAAGGATATTATCTAGGTAAACGATTACTAAGATATCTAGATATTCTCTTAAGATATAGTTAATTATAGCTTAGAATAATACTAATATATTAGTTAATCTAAATAGTATAATTATATTTTTATATAGTCTATATCTTATAATAAATATAGTTTTCTATTCGTCTCCTTCTTTAATATAAATTAGATTATAAGCTCCTTTAAGATTAAGTATAGTAAAGTACTTAGCTCTATAGAGTCTATTATATAGTTCTCGGATAAATAGGAATAGATATCGGTTTTTAATAATGATTTCGTTAAGTTATCGGTAATCGATATAGAGTTATAACTTTCTATTTTTCTTTAATACGAATAGGATCGGGTATCCTATTAATAATATCGAGGGTCTAATATATTCCTTTTTAAGGTTCTTATCTAGGTACTCCTTAAGTACTTTGAGTTAGATTTCATTTAGTTTATAAATCTAGTAAAACTTTAGTATAGTTCCTTCTTTTAGTAGTATTTTATAGTCGAATTAACTATACTCTAGAAGTCCTATATCTAGTATTCCTATAAATAACTTCTAATACTTCCTATATTCCTTCGGGATATTTTCTAGAGGGTCCCTTTCTTCCTCTTTCGCTTTTATAAGGTAGTTCGCGAACCTTTATAAGTATAGTCGGATTAGCTTCTAAATTATCCTTTCGTTTCTTCGTTTTTCCTATCGTTTGATACTTATCTTCCCTATTAGTACTACTATTCTTTTTATAACCTCGTTTTCTTATCGTACCTTTATAGCTTCTTGATATTTTTCGATATACTAGATTACTCCTTAAATCCTAGTAAGCTAAGCTACTTATAGCTTACTAATCGTCGTTTCTTTAGTAATTCTCATTCTATCTTTCTTCTTTATTATTAGGTCGTATTAATATATATACGAGTTCTTCGTAACTTCTATATTGATTATATCCTTCCTTATTCCTATAACTAATCCGGCTATTCTAAGGATATCGTTAGTCTTATATAAATACTCGTAATTAGAGCTACCTTTAGTAATTAAGTCCTATCTCTCTTCTACTATCTTAATTATCCTCTTTAGGGGATTATCTCTCTATCGAAGCTAGCTAGTAATCTAATCAATATTAGGGTTATTTTCTCATAGTTATAGTATTCTAAGAATAACCTAGTATCCTAGTATATTAAAAATATCGAAGTATAGATCTTTTATCTAGCCTATAATCTTAATTAGAAGGTAATTAGTCTCCCTATAGATAGTACTATTATTATATTCGATTAGATTTACTGAAATTATTCCTAGGGGGTAGGCTTAACTTCTATAGTACTATAATAGCTATTTTTCATTTAGTAAGTCTAGTAAGATAAAGTTTCCTTATACTCCGTTATCGATAAGGGTATATATTCGGGTTATTCTAATGAGTATATCTAGTTCGAGGTAATCGTTTATATCCTTTATTATTATATAGAGGAACCGTACTAGGTTCTTACTATTTAGTAGTTCCGTTCCTAATAGCTACTATCGTTTTTTAGCTATTCTTCTAAGATAGTTATAAGGCTATAGGTAATTCGTTCCTATACTATAGGCTTCTTACCTTTATTTCTCTATTCGTTCTATAATTATTCCAGGTATTATATAAAGGTATTCTATATTCCTAGGTTATAGTGAGCCCTATATTATACTCTTTCACGATACTTATATTCTACTTCTCATACGTCCTTCTATACCTAACGATACTATATAGTAGCTTTTTCCTACCTATAGATATAGTATTAGCTCGAGGGATATTCATATAGAGTCCTATAACTAGTAAAGTATTATTATAGATATCTATCGAAGTTATAAGTAAATATAGTATACTAGTCTAAGCTAAGTTCTTCGTCTTTATAGAACTATAGGCTAAAGTAATTAGAGAAGTAATACTAGTCTACTTCCTAGTTCTAATATCTTCGTAGGAAGAATTTATTATAAACTTTCTCCTAGAAGTAAATCTTATATTTATTAAATATATAG